>JAULKM010104586.1:0-24776 GCA_032355605.1 Rubia tinctorum | reverse complement strand
GAGATGATCTTCATGCACATGATGTACTCCTCCATGAATCCATCATTAAAATTATAAATTTACTGACAATGTCGTGGTTTCACATGCACCATTCACATGTCGATTGACTTTGATATTCGTATTAGAAATAAATGATTCTACCAATGACATGTACTCAGGAAATTTTCTAAGATCATTACCAATGAGTTCAGCTCTATCCATTATCCTAAAAGTCATTTACAATGCAAAACATGAGGATCCATTCAACAATAATCATAACCCTAGCTAATCTCAGACCCTAATTGAAAATATAGATATAAGACCTTAAATACACCCCCTAATATTTCAAGATCGTTAATTAATTACATAATTTAGATGAAACTAACCTTCTCCAATCGAATATGATGAAATATCAAGTACAAAACATTTTCTTCACAAATGGGGAAGGAAATTGAGCTTGTTGTTGAAAAATTTAGGGTTTTGCGGCATTAAAGGAATTGGGTGCATTTTTTTATACGCAGTGCCATTTCCGAACTCGGAAATGGTATTCATATGATTTAAGACATGATTAAACTTCTTCCAAACTCAAAAATGGGACACTGACAGTTTCTGAACTCAGAAAAATGTCTTCTCTTTGAAACATGGAAATCAAGTGTTTTTCGAGCATGGAAACACATTCGGACCTCACTTTCAAGTTCGGAAGGAGTCATTTTTAAAAGCAGTTTGTCACAACACCCTTTAATTAGGTCTAATTAAAGGCGCTTATTCAAAAAACGCCTTAAATTGAAGCTTAACCGCCATTAACTTTACATGTGGGGTCCGAAGACACATTTCCAAATTCGGAAGTGTCAATTTAAGGAAGTTATTATCAAAAATTTTAAAACCGCCTTCCATTGCTATCTTTAATAGAAGCCTCTCTACTAGCGATCGTATGAATTGCACGCCCACATCTTTTCTCCATATTGATTTCTCCACATTGTCGTCCTCCTCCAAATTGAGGACACCACTCCAGTTCATTCCCGTCAATCTCATTCAAATCTACTGTCGTTCGACCCCACCGCCGCAACACTGCAGTTTAATCTCGTCAATCTCGTTGGACACCGCCGCCGCACTGGTTCAATTCAGCTCCATCGCTCTTTATCAGGTCCAGATCTAGTCGACTCCACCTATATTTGTCGATAATCTCTTGGGTTTCAAAAGGGGCTTGAAAACAGGGCATCGCTAGGATTATGGCGGGGTTTGGAGCATTTTGACTTCTTGCCTGGGATTAAGAGGCTGAGGGGTGCCCGTGGGCATGGGTGGGGCTGGCTGTAGCTGTTCGAGAAGTCGTATAGTTTATGGAATTGAAGTCAGTATTTGATTTCCTTCTCCGTGCGTTTAGGGCGGTTAAATTTCTGAGCATTGGAGTTGTTCCACCAGGAGAAGCGAACATCTGTGGTGGGGCGGCGAAGCTAAAGAGCGGCAACAACGGTGGAGCTAGAATGTAGCCCCGCTCCTTCAAAAAAAGGAAAAGGTAAATGTCAAAATTGATGATAATGAACTGGTGTATCTGTTGCGGGGTGGGCTGTGTCCTCGGCCGAATCGCAACGGTAGTGGTGGTGCTACTTCATCGGAGTTCTGGTAGCGGCATCGTCGCACTGCAGCTACAGTATATGGTGCTCATTCACTGGAGGTGATTTAATTTGTGATTTGATGTTTAATATTTGGATTTGTGATGGGTGGTGCTGTCGTTATGAAATTGAGTGAAAATGGGTGAATTGGTGGCGCGGCGATGGCGCTGAGCACGTACGGTGGTGCGACATGATTAGTAAGGGTAAAATAGTACTTCAAAATTCAGATTTCAATCGAGAGATATTTTTGTCTTTTGGGGTCCAGTCAATCCAGATTTTGTCGGAACCAATGCCGAAAATAGTACTTGAGAGATATTTTAGAACTTTCATTTAAACCTTAGGTTTGTTTTTACTTTAAAAAACTTGAGGGTTATATTGACACATTCACAAGGTTATATTTATTTTGCCTTAATTAATTGAATCGTAATCAATATATATACCTTAATTATAATCCCTGAACTGTTTAAAATATTCCATTTAAACTTAGCTAAAGCAGGGGATAGGAAGCCTATCTAAAAGCCACATATCATTAAATTACAATAAAACAGTAGCTTAAGACAGTAAACAGCTCCAAAGCCAGTAATTAAAGATCGCATGTAAAAAGCATTCAAATAACCACCATCTGCGTACGGCATCATCAACTAAGTTGTCCATTACAACGCTGCATAATTCGCCCGGCAAATTACCTGAATCACCTTTAAATCCTTTTTATAATTGTGACGTGAAATCATAATCCTAAAGCCTATATATGCTAACCTTTGTTATGTCCTAAAACAGTAACCAAGAAACAATCAGCTTAGGAGGAAAAGAAAACCATCAACCAACATGAAAGCATTCATTGGTTTGCTATTCCTCTTGGGATTGCTGGCAGCTCATGAAACAGCAACAAGAACACTGAACAATGATGAGGCCGAGATGATAGCGCGACACGAACAATGGATGAATCTCCACGGACGAGTCTACAAGGATGCTGCTGAGAGGGAACTGTGGTTCAACATATTTAAGAGGAATGTAGCATATATTGAAGACTCCAATCAAGTCGGAAACAGGCCATACAAGCTTGGTATCAACCAATTTGCGGATCTCGCCAATAACGAATTCACCGCCTCACGTAACGGATTCAAGCCCTCATCCTGTTCTCCAAGAGAATTTACCAAGAGGGGTGCTACAGTAGGTAGTGATGGATGCAGTTAGGGGAGTGCGCATTTCGGAAATGCGCACTCAGTGTTTTCTATTTTTTTTTTACCGTTGACATGCATATAGCGCATTACCACAATGCGTGTTTGACTGGTCTGTCCCTTTTTCTGTTCTTCATCTCCTGCTCCTTCATTTATGTCTTATTTTCTCTGTTCTTCATTTCCCTTTTCTCTCTTTTCCTTCTTCTTCTTCTTCTTCAGCGTTCTTTCTATTCTTCTGCGTTTCCAGCCGAAATTTCGACGTCGTTGTCATCCCTTGATGTTCTTCTTCCCGATCGGCCAATTCTATCTCCGCCCCGGCAGTGAGGGTCTCATCATTGTCCCCTCCGTTTTGGTGACCGAAGTGCGAAGAAGCTAAAGTTTGTTCGATTCTTGGATCTGGGTTATGTAGAATCGTTTTTCTGAATTTTCTGCCTGAATTTTGCTTGCCCCCAGGAGTTGGCCGCGCGTAGCATACACGTGCCGAGGAACTGGCTGCATGAAGTGTACACGCGCCGAGGAGTTGGCCGCGCGTGATCTGGACGCGCAATGACCAGCTGAAACTTCTGCCCGGGGAATGCACTGTTGGGGTATTATTTTTTATTTATATTCTACCTTTTGAAGAACGAAAATTGTTATCAACTGAAAGTGTGAAGTACATGTAATTTACTGTAGGGAACTGTGCTGTTGAATGCACAATTTTCTGGCAATGCATTGTTTGATGAAAAGAAATATTTACGAAACTATTTGAATTTTTTGTGGATATTATATGAATTTTTGTAGAATTTATATGATCTTTTTTGTGTGGATATTATATGACTTTTTGTGTGGATATTATATGAATATTTAATATTTACGAATGTTAATGTTTGTGTGGAATGTACGGTTATAGTAAATTGTGTTTGGATATCATTCTCATGTGTTCTTATATTTTAATTTGTACCTGTTTAGGGAAAAATTGGTGCGCGATATAGTTGAATTTTTACTGTGTCCTGGAGGTATACATCTTCTGTGTTGAAGGTATGTTTTACTTTAAGACACCCAATTTAGACATATTACATGTGCAATTGTTTTTTGTAGTATGGAGTATGTTATCTTGTAATGCATCGCTGCCTTTTGTTTGAGTTTGTGCTTTTTTTGTTGATTACAATGTGAAGAATTTGTTTTACTATGATATTCCATGTGCGGAATCTATGAAGGGTTATTTCTGCCGTTGAATTGTAATCTTCCTTTGCGAAGGCAATTGATTGTGGTATACTATGATGTTGCAGTTGTACGATGAATCTGTTGATGTACTTGTATAGATGGGGTGTGATTAGGTATGATATTAATGTGGGTGTGTACTATGATCCTCCCGTAGCTGAGAAACATGTGACCGTAAAGTCGAGGTTAAAACACCCTCAATTACTTGATTTAATAGTGAGACGACTTGGCATTAAATGTGAAGGGTTTCTTGTGAGAATCTTCTATCGTTTTCCTGAGACACTGTAGTTGTCGAGAATGGCAAATTTTCAAGCTGCCTTGTTCCCATGCCATGACTGTTTGCAGGAAAAGGCATGATGACCCCATGAACCTTTGTGATGATGCATATCACACGGAAACCTTCCTATCACAATACAGTGCCGGTTTCATGCCTGTTAGAGATCCTTCCTTGTGGGAACCCATAGACTGGAGGTTGGTCCCCAATATAGAGAAGTTTCATAGCAGAAGATGTGGCCAATTTGCGGAGAGGAGGATAAGAAATCAGATGGACGAGAGACTCCCTGGTGGTCGTAGAGATGTGCGTGGGTGGTGTCCCGCATAGTGTACCCTTCGTAGTATTCATTTTGTCTCGATGTTTAGTTATTATTGTTTATCTAAATTATTAGTTATAGGAATCTGGCTAGTTCGTGACCCTTGAGCTTTGTGAAACATCACGTTATGTGCATTTCCTAAACTGTGACCATTTATGTTATGTTTTATGATCATGCCTCTTCATTGCTTGAACTATTGTGCTTCTTATTTCCTAAACTGTGATCAATTTTGTTACGTTATATTACCCCGACTGTATGCTATGTGTTTCAATTTCTAATGATGCATCTTTTATTTTAATCAGTGACACCATGGATCATCCGGGACCAATCGACGAAGACCTACTCTATCTACACCAGAAGCATCACGCACATGCACTATACAATGGTGACTTGGAGGACACGACTTTACTGGTCAGACAATGTGATGGGGACTGTTGGGATGTTCAGATCCTGGAGGATGTCATGCGTTATGTTCGTGCAGCAGGCTTCCATGGCCTCCTCGACTCAGCTCCGATCCAGATTGACCATTCTCTTATCACATCGTTAGTTGATCGCTGGAGACCTGAGACCCACATGTTTCATCTTCCTGTGGGCGAGGCAACTGTTACATTGCAGGACGTTAGTGTGATTTGGGGTCTGCCCATCACAGGTCATGACAGTAGGAGGATGACGGCTGAGTGGTAGACCATATGCACCGACTTCTTAGGGGCAACACCCCCCCTTGGATGCCATCAAGGGAGGTCGTATAAAAGCCTCTTGGTTGGGTGATGTGTTGCACAGTCCACTCCCCGCTCATGCCACGGACGTCGATTGTCAGCAGCGGGCAAGGGTATTCATGCTTCTCTTGCTTGGCGGATTGCTCATGTCCAAAAATTCTGGGTATCGGATCACTTTCATGTACTTGTCGCCAATCATGGACTTAGATGTGGCTCATCACTTTAGTTGGGGGAGTGCCATTCTGGCACACTTGTACAGGAGTTTATGCGACGCCGCTATTCCACCGACTAAATCCATATCTGGCCCACTAGTCCTCCTACAAGACTAATGAATACCATGTGCTCCATATCTGACGTTATTTTTCAATGCCTTTTTTCATACTAGTTGTGGGCGTGAGAGAGAATACCGAGCATTCATCCCGAAAGACGGCTTCCACTAACCAACACTATGACCGCTATTGGGTCCAGGTTTGTCTTCTATTACTTAATGCTAATTATTCACAATCTTTTGCAAATTAAGCATAACTAATGATCTTCACTCTCTCTCGCGCAGGTGGAGAGCACGGTATGATTGTTCGTGCTCACCGATGCATGTGCTCAAACTGTACCGTGACTAGCTGGCAGTTCTCCGCGACAACCAGGTATACGATTGTTAGGTACCCATTGTCACAGTAGCTTCAAAATTCATTGATTTTCAGCTTGTGTAAAACATGTTCTTTTTTTTGCAGTTCATTTGGCAGCCATACCCAGAACATATTCTGGATCATCTGCCGCTAAATTGTAGAGCCGGGAGGAACAACTGGCTGTTGATTGTTGACCATTTGTTGGCACGTAGTCGAGGGACATTATGTTCATCGTGTCCTCAGGCAGTTCGGGTTTATCCAACCGATACCGGTGCAATTGGTGCGGATGGAGGAACAAAAACTGCGGCATTCAAGAGGCCTTCAGGGAAAGTCAAATGTGGACTGGCGAATTGAACTGAACACGCATGTTCAGGCGTGGGAGCAGCGGGGGGCCTACGTAGCCCCGATCCAGGGACCAGCAGATCCATATACCCCGGATGAGGAATACGTGAAGTGATACCTCCGTACCACCGTGCAGATGATTGAGCGGCCAGGACGGCCCACAACGGTTACAGAGGGGTTTCATGGAGATGGGGAAACCATGGAGCACATGGTATTCATTAGTCTGATGACTTCAAATTAATATAGCACATTTCTGCATTTATTTTTATCTAACTTTTTATTTTCCTATATGCAGATGCAACTTATGTCCAGGATGCGACTCAACTCCGAGATTAATCTGGACGCATGTCCCCCACCTTATGCGACGGTTATCAGGAACTTACACGAAGATGCCATACATCTCCTAGAATGTGCGCAGGAGCCTTCTAGGGTGCGTTACTATCAGCCACATGCGCATCCCAATGGACCTCCCCCCGGTGTCAGGTACAATGACATCAGAAGCCACCGTCCAACTCCTCCGGCCAAACAAGGTGGTCGAAGACGGCGCCGTACAGGACCTGCTCCTGACATTGGTTCCTCTCAAGCCGGACTTTCCCATGCAAGTCTAGCCTACGAAGGTCCATCAGATGCTGGACCATCGCACTGCACCGCTTCACCAGTCCATTCTACTGCATACCTTACTCCAACTAGTAGTCAAGCACATTTGTCTCTGACTGCTCCGTTCCATTCAGCAACCGATCCTCAACATCAACATCATTTCAATGATGAATCTGAAGAGGATATGGAGGAGGATTCAATGGAAGGAATTCAAGATGAAGACTTAGCAGCGCCCACACATGTGCCTGTAAGAAGACGCACAACCCGGACCATACGTCCGCCTCCATGTGGAACAGGTGGAAAATTTTGTCAAGGGCGTCATTAGCACATGCGAGACACAATCAACTAACATTGTATTACACCTGCCATTATGTGCTACGTGTTTCACTGACTCATGATGTGTCTTTCATTTTATTCAGTTTTTGTTATTATTATCGTCCACGGATTAAATAAACATTAAATATATATGTATTAAATTTTGTTCATTCATATTTTGTAAAATAGGAGAGTATTAATTTCCGATAAATTAAACAGAATCATTTTAATAGTCGCAGACTCTTTTTGCGTACGCCCCCTTTTCATTTAAGAATCAATTTCGAAGGCCGCATTATCAAAATGGGCCCTCTTCATCTTTCAATTTTTCGTAAAAATAAAATTGAACATATAATAATAACAACATTACATTCGGGTTAAAGACGCAATATTGAAAAATCAAAAAATAAAAAAAAATACCACAATGAGTGCATATTTCCATAATGCGCATTCTATTTTTTATTTTCTTTTCACCTTTTCGTATAACACAACATCAAAAAATAAAAAAATATATATATGCCACCACGAGTGCGCATTTCCATAAGGCGCACTCTATTTTTCATTTTCTTTTCACCTTTTCGCATATCACAACATAAAAAAATAAAATAATAAATATACCACCATGAGTGTGTATTTCCATAATGCGCACTCTATTTTTCATTTTCTTTTCCGCTTTTCGCATATCACAACATCATAAAACAAAAAACAAATATAGCACCAAGAGTGTGCATTTCCATAATGCGCACTCCCTCCTTTGCATACATCCCACATTCCAACCCCACTCAGCATCCAATTGGGGGGCAAATCACCCCCCAAAAATAAAGCACTCGGACTTGTGGGCTTCCATGTAAACTGAAGCGAACTTCTCGATCGACTTCACCAACAGCTCCTGTAGCGGCGGGTCAACGTGAGGGAGAGTAATGAAGCGGATGTTGGGGTTCGCGGCGGCGAGGTCTTTGACGTAGCTATTGAGAGCCGTTGCATCTGGTTGGTGTACGACAAGTCGACAAGAACGGTTATTGATACGTGTGCATCACTCTCGAAGAGGTGCTTCGCGATCTCGACTGGGGATGCAATGTGACCTCGGCCTGGTACTGGAACAAACACCAGTTCTGTTTTCTTCATTTTCACTAAACTTTGAAATTTGCAGATCTGAAAGTGCTGCTTTTCAAAAGAATGGTGCAAGCAGATGGCCAAGTATATTTGATATCCGCCGCCAGCTGCAGCTATTTTTGAAAAAAGTGGACTTTTTTCAAAAATATAATTTCCTTTGTACCCATAGCCTATAGCCATGGGAAAAAAACACGAATGATGCTACAGTGTCAGGACAAGGATGCAAGTAGGGAGGACACATTACCATAATGCGTCCTCCAGTTTTTCTTTATTTTTTGACCGAACGCATGCAAGAGACGCGATTCGGTAATGCGGCCTTTGATTACATGCAAGAGACGCGTTATGGTAATGCGTTCTCTTTGTGTGTGCAGCTTTCTGCAGCGAATATTTGACCAAATTAATGAGGATGCATTATCATAATGCGTCCTCTATCACCATAAATCAGACAGAAACTCCCTCTTCTCCCTCAGTTTCAGCCTCCGGTTTTCCTCTCCCCCGTCGTGTAACCCGCGCC
The DNA here is from genome assembly GCA_032355605.1 of Rubia tinctorum. NCBI lineage: Eukaryota > Viridiplantae > Streptophyta > Magnoliopsida > Gentianales > Rubiaceae > Rubia > Rubia tinctorum. Next base: position 16,002 of record JAULKM010104586.1, on the reverse strand, counting down.
GGAGCGTCATTTTTTCCGTCAAGCAACCTGCGTTGTAGGTTCTGCTCTAGGGGCTTGACATTTCCCAGGTTGTATCGTTGTCGGAGTTGCGTCGGAAGTACGATATTGGTTGCGTCCATTTGCAACCTTTTTTTACTTGAATTGTGACCTCCCGAGTATGTCGTAGCCTTCTTGCAGGTTGCTGTGGGCTTCTCAGCCTACTGTTGGTGCTGGAGAGGGAGGATTTCTAAGCGCGTGGCACGCACGCGCCGGCCATCTCCCTGCATGTACTCCACGCTCCATACTCCAAGACGCGTGTGTAGAGTATGCGCCACCTTTGGTGGTGGCGTTCGGTCCCGTACTACGTTTCATTTTTTGGTATCCATTTCCGTGTCATTTTTTGGTTTGAAAAATGAAAGTATGTCCATTTCTTCGCCGGCCTCGGATTGGGAGTTTAATTTTTTATAGTGAATGTTGTAGAATTTTTTATGCAATATACGTCATGAGTAGTTAAAATCTGTGATGAGGAGTTTTTGAAATACACTGTATAGGTTTTGGAACCCAGCCGAGGAGTTTTTGTTTGTTGGTTGTTGAACGAGAAAATTGTAACCTGTGTGGTGCACAAAACTTGTAATGTTAGTAACATACATTATCTATGTTTTGTTGGAGTGAATATGACGCGGGCCGTCGCATATTGTATTTGGAACTGATGTTGTAGACTTTAAAGTCGCTAGGGAAAAGATCTAATTCAGCGTGTTGCATGTTATTGTTTGTGGTGAATCTACGTTGATTGTTATTGACGTTTGTATTTCATTCTCATAATTACTTATATTATATTTTAATTTTGTAGGGAAACGTTGGGGTGCGATACTGTGCAATTTTTACTGGTATCCGGTGGTTCTTACCTGTTATAAAGAGGGTATGTTTTACTTGAACGTGTCCTGTTTCAGACATGCTAGATGTGTAACTGTTCATGTGATGAGGAATATGTTTTCATGTAATGCATCGATGTCGTATGAAAGAGTTTTGACTGATTATGATGGTGAGTATGTGAAGAACATGCGTGGTCATTGAATCTTATTCTACGGCATTGATGGGTAATATTCTCTTGTGGAGGTGATTAATTGTTGTTTACTACCATGTTGCAGTTGTGCGATGAATTTGTTGTTGTACTTGTATAGAGGGGGTGTTATTAAGTATGATGTGAATGTGGGTGTGTACTATGATCCCCCCTGTAGTTGAGAAACATGTGACTACGAAGTGGAGGTTAAGACACTCTGAATTAGTTAATTTAATTGTGGGACGGCTTGGCATTAATTGTGAAGGGTTTTTGTTGAGAATCCATTATCGTTGCCCGGAGAAGATTGAATCTTCTATATATTATCGATGTTATGAAGTGGACGACGATGAGTCGACGGAGACCTTCTTCGATACTGTTGACGGAATGTCTTTGTCGTCAGTGGATCTTTACATTATGCTGGAGAGGATTGAGACCAGATTAGAACGTTTGGGAGATGTCGGGCCAGGCACATTCATGTCGTTGTTGAGCAACGTTCAGAACTATTCACCAACAACTTACCCTCACTTTCCCACACCTAATTATTCCCTAGGTTTTGGAGAAGCTGGTCAGGCTAGTCAACCTGTTGCGTATGTCCATCATGGTTGCTGTCAGCCCTCCACGAGTGCTGGTCCACATGGTGGTTATAATGAAGAACGAAATGTCTTCGACGATGACTATGTCGGGGAAATTGACCAGGCTAGCTCCGACGGTGTTGGTGGTGATCTTGTCACAGGCAGGTTTGATGTGGAGGGAAAGGATGCTGAGTGTGGGGAATTTGTAGCAGAGGACGATGATGATCGTTCCTTATCGACCGATTCGAATCCAAGGAATGATGATCGTTTGTTGCTGAACACGACTAATGCCCTCACTGTATTCCATCAAATGTGGAATTCCAATACCAGGGCATTTTTCGGGATTATGGGGGGCCTGAGAAAGATGGCTATGACCCGACTGACTGTGGTAGGATTATTCCTAACTAAGATGGAATTGGTGCAGGAAATATCTACATGCAGTTCGATGATGAATAGGGAACACCATGTTATTGAGAGCAAGTAGCGAACGTGGTACGCCAAATGCAGGGAAGCTGTGGACGGAAGTGGCAATTGTTCGTGAATTGTCAGAGCTAACATTAAGTCCTCCCATGGGATGTGGGAGATCACGAAATGAGCAAGCAGTCATTCCTGTATTGGCGCTGGCCGTACGGATGGTAACACAAATGTTACATCGATGATGATCGCTCACTCCGTTCGATATTAGGTTGAGACCAACCCGTCCTTCAGGGTCAGCGATGTCATAAAACATATAAAGAAGGAGTTAAATGTTTCCATTTCCTACAAGAAGGTGTGGTACGGTCGATAGAAGGCTAATGATATGACCTTCTGCACCTGGGAGGAATCGTTCGAGAGACTGCCCACATTCATGGTTGAACTAGTTAGAGCGAATCCTACAACAGTGATGGATTAGGCGGATGTGCCTGATAGAGTACATGGTCATGGGTGTAGGAAGTTCAAGTTTGTGTTTTGGGCATTCGGTCAGGCTACAGAAGCCTTTTGACTATGCAGACCCGTGATTAGTGTTGATGGTACTTTTCTGAGAGGAGCCTACATTTCCACCATGCTAGTTGTAGTTGTTCACGATGCGAATGATTCTGTTTTGCCCATCACATATGCGATAGTTGATGCTGAGACAAATGAGAGCTGGGAATGGTTCATGGTCAAGTTGCGCTAGCATGTGGTAGGTAATAATTTCATGCCAATATGTGTTAATTCTAACCGTCATTCGGGGATCTTGAATGCAATGGCACACACCAATGGATGGATGGAGCCGGCTGGGTATCACCGTTTCTGTCTGAGGCATTTTCAGTCTAATTTTCTCAGTGTGGGAAATGGGAAGTTCAAAAATGTACATCTGAAGACTCTGGCCTGGCAGCTTGGCAGTGCCAGACAGGAACGAAAGTGGCGAGAGTACAAGGCAGAGTTGGAAGAGCTAGAACCTGACGCCAGGGAATGGTTGAAAGAACATGATAATAGTAAGTGGATTCTCGCCTTTGATGGAAACCGTCAGTGGGGTATTCTTACAACCAACATGTCCGAGAGCTACAACAATTGTTTGAGGCGGGCGAGACATCTACTGATTACTACATGTATTAATGCAACCTTTGAAAGAACAGTCGACATGTTTGCACAAAGGTTAACGGAAGCCACCAACTGGAGGTACGTGAACATTACACAAGTTCATGTACATATGCATTCGATCAAGAAGTTAGCGATTCATTGTGATTGTTATTTTGCAGTTCTATTTTTCCGAGCAGTAACTGGAAAAAGTTCCAAAGGAACGATAACTGGGAGTGTGGACATGTTGTCAGTTTGTACGATCGTACCTTACAGATCTACAGAGTTCAGACAAGGTCCTTCGATTACAGTGTGGGGGAACACAACTACACTGTGAAATACTTGAAGAAACAATGCAGCTGTCGAGAATGGAAAATTTTTAGGCTGCCTTGTTCCCACGCCTTGGCTATATTCCGGAAAATGAGGGATGATCCTATTAACCTTTGCGAAAAGGCATATCACACAGCTACCTTCGTGTCACAATACAGTGCCGATTTCGTGCCTGTGAGAGATCCAACAATGTGGCAACCCACGGACTAGAGGTTGGTCCCTGATATCGAGAAGTTTCGCGATAGGAGACGTGGAAAATTTGCGGAGAGAAGAATAAGGAATCATATGGACAAGAGACTTTCTGGTGTTCATGGAAGGGTTCGTGATTGGCGTCCTGTGTAGCATACCGTTTGTGGGATCGAGTTTGTTTACCTGTTTCTTTCTCACTTTTTAGTATCTACAGTGTTAGGGATACTTATGTATTTATGTTTTCTTATATTGCCATGACAATGCATTACTGTAACTATTACTATGCCCATTTATGTTTTGTTACTATGCTTTGACAATCCATTAACTTTACTTTGTGTTTCACCTACTGATGACGCGTCTTACGTTGTATGCAGTGATACACCATGGATCATCCCAGGCCAATCGACAAAAAATTGCTCTATCTGCACGAGCAGCATTGTGCACGGGAGATATTCAAGGGTAACTGGGATGATACGGCATTGCAGGTCAGACGTTGTGACGAGGCCTGTTGGGATGTTGAGATTCCTGACGGTGTCATGCGCTACGTCCATGCGGTTGGCTTCCAGGGCCTCTTAGATTCAGCGTCAATCCAGGTTGACCATTCGCTGATCACTGCGTTGGTCGACCGATGGAGACCGGAGACCCACACTTTCTATCTTCCTGTAAGCGAGGCGACATTCACGTTGTAGGATGTGGGAGTGATTTGGGGTCTACCGATCGATGACATCCCCGTCACAGGTCATGATATGAGGAGGATAATTGTACAGTGGCAGACCGTATGCACCAACTACTTGGGGGCAACACCCCCCGATAATACCATAAAGGGAGGTCGTGTGAGAGCCTCTTGGTTGGGTGATGTGCTGCATAGTCTGCTTCCTATTCTTGCAACGGACGTTGATTATCAGCAGCGGGTGAGGGTTTTCATTCTTCTCTTGCTTGTCGGTATGCTCATGTCTAACAAGTTGGGGTATCGGATCCCCCTCGTGTACTTGACGACGATCATGGACTTAGGAATGACTATCCAGTTCAGTTGGGCCAGTGCCATTCCGGCACACTTGTACAAAAGCTTATGTGACGCCGCCATTCCCCCGACGAAATCAATATCCGGCTCGGTCGTCCTCCTACAGGTAATAGTTGCTTGAAAAACTCCTTCTCAATGTTACACATTTTCGTATTCAGGGCTGACGCAGTAATTTCATTCCTTTTTCCCTACCAGTTGTGGGCGTGGGAGAGAATACCGAGCATTCGTCCCGCCGGGCGACTACTACTGACCAACAACTTGAGTGCAATTGGGTCCAGGTTCGTATTCCGTAACTGGAAACTAATAACCCCCAACTTTTATCTAAACTAATGCCAACTACTGATATTTAATCTGCCATGCGCAGGTGGAGAGTTCGATAAGACTGTTCCCGATCGCCGATGCATGTGCTCAGAGTGTACCGTGATCAGCTGACAGTTCTAGACAACAACCAGGTATACGATACTTTGGTATCCAAGTTATTTTACGGATTCCCATATTTTGTAACACCGGTTCTTTTTCTGGAAGTTCATCTAGCAGCCATACCCTGAACATCTCCTACAACATCTGCCGCCCTATTGCACCGCCGGCAGGGGCAACTGGCTGTTGACTATCGACCTCATATGCTGGCACATGGTCGAGGGCCATCATGTTCACAGTGTCCTCAGGCAGTTCGGATACATCCAACCTATACCATTGCAATTGGTGCCGAAGGAGGTACATAAACTCCTACATTTGAGAGACCGTTGGGGGAGGTCGAATGTAGATTGGCGCATTGAACTACGACCTTACGTTCAGGCGTGGGAGCAGCGAGCAGTCTTTCCAACCCCGATCTTCGGAGTAGTTGATCCATACACCCCGGATCCTGAATACATGGAGTGGTACCTACGTAGCACCGTTACAATGATTGAACGTCCGGGCAGGCCACCAGCGGTTACAGAGGGGTTTCATGGTGATGGGGCAACCATGGAGTACATGGTATTCATTAGTTTTGTCAAGTGACATTTATTTAATATAGCATATTTCTCCATCCGGGTTTATCTAACATGTTCATCTCATTCATGCAGATGCAGGTCATGTCCAGGATGCATCTCAACTCCGAGATTAATCTGGACGCATGTCTCCCGCCTTACGCAGAGGTTATCATGAACTTACATGAGGATGCCAAACATCTCCTAGTGTGCAAGAACCCTCCAGGGTGCATTACTATCACCCACATGTTCAACCCAACGGACCTCCCACTGGTGCGAGGTACAACGACATCAAAACCCACCGTCCAGCTCCTCCAGCCCGACAAGGTGGTCGAAGATGGTGCCCTTCAGAATCTACTGCTGGAGTAGGTTCCTCTCAGGCTGGACCTTCACATGCCTACAAAGGAGCATCAGATGCTGGCCCATCGCAGTGCACCACTACACCGGTTCATTCGAGTGCATATCTTACTCCACCTGGCAGTCACACACATTTGTTTCTAACTTCTCCAATGCATACTACTAGTGGCCCTCAACTTTCGGATCAATTCAATGACGATGATGTGGAGGATATGTAGGAGGATCCAACGGAGGGAATTCAAGATGAGAAATTAGGAGCGTCCACTCATGTGCCTCTAAGAAGACGCCCATCCAGGACAATACAGCCACCTCCATGTGGAACAGGTGGAAAACTTTGTGGAGGGCATCATTAGTACATTCGACACGCGTTTAACTAACATTGTATTACTAATACTTACATTCCGTCCAAACTAGCAAGAAATTTTTCACCATTGTGTTCCTATTATCGTCCACAAATTACAACAACATTCCACACATATGTGTTGCATTTCATTCAAACAAAAAGACCAAAAACATAGGAAAAATACAAACATAAAATAAAAGGACTTACAACGCATTCTCTATGATACTTTCCTAAGATAGTTATTTCAAAATACGGAAAAAATTATATAATAATTTAAATTAGAATAAGATAGAGGCAACAATAGCTATTTCAGTTTGTTAACCAACTAATTCAAGTTAAATTAAAAATACATTAAAAACATTAATATGTATCACGACAAATTCTTCTACCAAAAAATTAATAAAATATTTTTCTCAACAGTTCCAGATAAAATAAGTAAATAAAATTTTGATTGAAAGTAGAAAAAAATATTTGATTGAAAGTATTTTTCATTTTTCAACACCTATTTCTGAAAATAAATTACGAACAAAAAAAAATTAAACATTGAAGATGCATTATCATAATGCGTCCTCAAATTTTCCATTTTTGAACACCAATTTTTGAAAATAAATTATGAACAAAAAAATAATTAAATATTGACGCATTATGGTAATGCGTCCTCAAATTTTCCATTTTTGAACACCAATTTTTGAAAATAATTTACGAACAAAAAAATAATTAAACATTGAGGATGCATTATGGTAATGCATCATCAACTTTTCCATTTTCCCAAACCTATTTCTGAAAATAAATTACGCACAAAAAAAAAACAATAATTTATGAAAAATAAAAAAATCCCAAGGATGAGAACGCATTTCCATAACGCGTCCTCCCTACTTTGCATCCAAACACTACCGCTGCCCTATCACCCGTCCAATATGGTGCATTAAGTCCCCAACCGAGCAAGAACTCCCATAAACTCAGCTTCACACGAAGATAATGCCACAGTTCGTTGCTTCCTTTATTGCCATGTTATCATATTTGCTCCAAGGTAGAATGCCATGCCTCCCGTGCTTCGTCCGTCGATCACATCACCGGCGAGATCATTATCACTGAATCCTGCTAACATATTTCCTCCCGCCTTCTCATATTTCAGCCCATATTCAATAGTACCTTTCAAGTACCGAAGAATATGCTTCACGTCTTTGTGATGCTTTACAGTCGGTCGTTCGTTCCATATGCCGACTTACCAATCCTACAACATAAGAAAGATCGGGTCTAGTGTGAGTAAGATACCTTAAACATCCGATTATGCGATGATACTCCGTTGAATCCACCGGTGATCCTTTCTCATCTTTGTCAAGTTTCAGTTTTGGCTCCATTGGGTACATGACTGGATTGCATTCCATCATTCCAAACTGAGAAAGAATTCTTTTCGCTTAAGATGATTGCTTTAATGCAATGTATTTCTTTTCTTGCTTCACTTCAATACCCAAATAATATGAAAGTAATCCCAGATCACTCATCTCAAACTCATTCATCATTTGCTCCTTGAACCTTTTGATTACATTCGCATTTTCACCGGTAACTATCAAATCGTTAACATTTACTCCAACAATCATTCTAGCATTTCCTTCGCCTCTTGTGTACACCGCTTACTCTTGAAAACATTTCTTAAATCCAAGACTTTTGAGGCTCCCATCAAGCCGAACATTCCATGCTCGAGGTGCTTGCCGTAACCCATACAACGACTTTGTCAAACGGTACACTTTGTGCTCCCGATTCTTCACTACAAACCTTCAAGTTGGCTCACAAACACTTCCTCTCATAGCTTGCCATTGAGGAATGATGACTTAACATCAAGGTGGTGTAACTCCCACCCATTATGAGCTGACAAAGCTATAAGAAGTCGCACTGTGTCGAGTCAAGCAAGGGGTGCAAACACCTCATTTATGTCCACATCCTTGCTTCTGCACATACCCCTTTGCGACTAACCTTGATTTGTTCTTTAAAATATTCCCATCAATGTATTTATTAAGTTTAAAGACCTATTTAAGTCCAATCGCCTTTTTGCCTTTCGGTGGATCGACCAACTTCCACGTTTGATTATTTTCAAAGGATTTTATCTCCTTAATCATGGTCTCCCACCACTCAGGATCAACTGTTGCTTTAGCGAAATAAGTTAGTCCTTTGGCACCAACTAAGAGCAGCTCATCCATGTCCAACTTTTTCTCCTCACTAGCCTCGTACACATCAGCTAAGAGGCAATATTTCATTGGCCTTCCGTCCTCCGAGATGGGTGTTAAATCACCGGGTGAAGTAAGTATCAACTTTCTTGTAATCACCGGGGTTGGCATCGTCAAAGATGGAGAAGTACCTTCCGATATTGGGAATACAAAATGCTACTATCAGGTTCAACTTGTGGCGTGATACTTGGTTTCGGTGTCGTCGTCACCGAAACATCTTCATTCACCGTGAACTCTGGTGAATAAAGTGGAGCATCTCCTTCTTCTTGGTTCCAATCCCAATGGCTCTTCTTCATAAAAAATAACATCTCTACCCACTTAAATCCTTCCCCGTTGTGGATCAAAGAGTTGGTGATCTTTGCTTCCATGTTCTACCTCAAGGTACACCATTTTCACACTTCGATCATCGAGCTTTTTCAAGTTTCGACCTGCAACTTTCACATGTCCTTTATAAACAAACACTTTTAAGTGTAGAATATTTGGTTTCGTACCCTTACATACTTGATAAGGAGTAGTTGCCCCTAAAACTTTGGTAGGAAGTCGATTGAGAATATACACAACATGTCTCACAGCTTCTCCCCAAAATATCTCGGGTACTTGCATACTTTTGAGCAACGATATCGCCATATCCAGCACGGTCCTATTTTATCTCTCCACGACACTATTTTGCTGCGATGAATATGGTGTTGTGAAGTGACATTGGATGCCTTCTTTGTCGCAAAACTTCCCAAATGTCTTTGACATGAACTCACCGCCTCAATCCAATCTAAGTGTTCAAAATTTTTATTGGCTTCATTCTCCACCAATGCTTTGAATTTCATAAAGGCTGCAAATGCCTCATCCTTTCTCTTCAACGTGTACAACCACATCTACCTACTCACATCATCAACTAACAAGAGAAAGTACTTGCTCCCGATCATCATTCCGGGTGAAATAGGACCACATAAATCCATGTGTATGAGCTCTAAAACTTCAGAAGCTCTATACTTTGTTTGACTTGGGAATGAAAGCCTTGCTTTCTTTATGATGACACAATCTTCTCAAATTTTATTTGGTCACACAAACCTTGGAATCCATATTGCCAACTCCTTTTGCGCCATCATTCAGAGTGCGGGGAAGTTCACATGGCCGAGCCTTGCATGCCATAGCCAAGCAGGATCATCCAACATTGAAAGAAAGTACTCAGGTTTGCATACTTGAATGGGTGTTGTGTACAAGCGGTCCAGAGACCTCCGTACTTTCATCAATAATGTCCCACACCGATCGTATAATTTCAGTAAATCACCAATGAGGAAAACGTTGTTACCCGCCTCAGTTAATTTCCCAATGCTTATAATGTTGCTGGTCAAGCTGGGTATGAAGTACACCTCTTGCAAGACACGTTGTTCACCATTTTTGCACTCAAACATGATGTCTCATTTACCATGAATTCGTAACGTTGATCCATCTCCTAATTTGACACTTCCGGTGACCTTCTCATTGAATTATCTGAATTTTCCTGATCGCATGTCAGATGGTTGCTCGCTCCATTGTCCAAGTACCACAAGTTTTGAGCTTCACCTTTCGTATACAAAGATGATAAAACTTTCTCCTCGTTGAGCATGATGACATCTTGTCCTTTCTCTTGGATCATTGCCATCACTAGTGCAGGTTTCTCATCTTGTGCACAAATGAGGTTCACCTCCTCGTCGTGTTTCCTGTTGCGGCACTCCGATGCATAATGACCAAAGACTCCACATTTGAAGCACTTGATCTTGGACTTGTCTCGACCACCACCAACATTTCCATGTCCTTATTTGTCTACTTGGCGTTGCATTGTGTTGCTGCCACGACATCCACATGCTCTATGACCACGACCGCGACCTCTTCCTCGAGTTCCATGCCCCTGATACTCTCCCCCGGAGCTTTGGCCTCTAGAGTTTGACGACGAATCAGTTCCACCTTTCTTGTGCGTGCTGACCATTAAGCATGTGTCAACAGAAGGTGTTCACCATCTTCTTCACTGACTCGTACACGTTCCTCATGTGCTCTGAGTCGACCTATCGCCTCAACGAGTGGAATTTTCGTGATGTCTCCAAACTGTTTCATGGTTGAAAAAATCTGCCCAAACTTCCCTGACACACCTCGAAGAAATTTATTTACCACAATCTCTTCTTCCATTATCTCCCCTAGAGTCCAAATTTGTTTCTCAATGGCAGAAAATTTCATTGTGAAATCTTCAAGAGACTCTGAGTCTTTCATTCGGAGTAACTCGAATTCAGTTTTGAGGGTCTGTACTTGTGTACTCTTGACACGTTTTGTGCCGAGATGCATGTCGCCAATGTACTGCAAGCTTCCCTTGCCGTTTGCTTCTCCACTCTCGACAACAACGTATCTTCAGGAATTCCTTGATAAATGGCTGCCAATGCCATTTTATCCTTCCTTGGTTCCACGATAGCACCTGTCGCTGGCTCAATGGCATCCCAAACGCCCTGAGCTTCCATGTAGACCTTCACTTTGATGGCCCACACTGCATAGTTGTTCAGGCTAAGCATAGGAAATTGAAGAGAAATGGATCCCTCACAAGGTTCTTTTCTCTCCACTATCAGCAACGACTCTGGTTCATTGACTCCACCACTACTGCTGGCTCTGACCTTGCCCATTTTCTACCTGCTCTGATACCAAATATAGAAAATAAAGGAAGCAAATACAAAGAACCGTATCAATGAAACTAAGAGATCTGGAATGTTTTCTTTTGTATCATTACTCACAAAGAAGATTTCTAAAAACAAAAAACTACAAAAGTCCTATTTAAACCAAACTATCACTAACAAACTCCACTATTTTTGAGCAACTAAACCACTACCAGCAATACCCAATATCCTTCCCATAGACTCGGGTTTCCTAACTGACTTCAAAGACTAATTCAACAAATTAAAAGCATGCATACATTTGCATGTAACAAATCTCACATAAACAAGAGAAGGTTTTGATTAATCTCCAACATTAAACACTTAAATTTGCTAATTAAAATCTTCACATTTACTAATCAGAAATTACCATTTATGAGAGATCAAGACTTTTTCACTTCACTCTTTGAACTGATAATCAAATCCAGTGAAAAGGGTGTCAGAGTGTATGTAATCATTTCCCGATCACAAAGCAGATGATCAGAGATTGCGCGGCGGAAAGTGTTTTTGAATTGAAAGATTTGTGTAACTTTGTGAGCTGTTGCATCAACACAACTAAAGAAGATAAGGCAAGGATTTCGGGCATTGCAAAAATAAATAAAAAATTAGGACATAGTTATTTTTTGTGGCACAATAAAAAGATTTGTGTCACTTGTCAGTTTCTTGCACGGAATTTGCACAATATAATATGCACAAAGTGGGTTAATCTCAGGTACTATAGAATTTGCAGAAAATAATCTGCACATAGTTAGCTAAATTTTGAGCACTTACGAATCAAATTTTGACGTGTAAAATGTTTGCAAATTTTGTGCTAAGAATCTAATATCGGGGGCGGGTATCAACCACAACCTTGTAAAATGGCATGAACGGTTACGTACTTTCTTATGTGTCCAGAAGGCGGGAATTAGGGGAAGGTAGATAATTAAATAAATTACAGAAATTTTTAGTTCTACTTAATTCTAGTAAATTGAAAATACATTCTTGATTTAATCAGTTTTTTACTTTTAACATAATCTTTCAGTCGTTCATTCTTAGTTTTGGACATTACATTTGGTTAATGTGTTTTTTTGATGATTTATGATGAACTAAATAACATCTGTGCAATACACGAATTAGAAGGGAAATTATAATATAATTTATAATTTTAATAAGTAATAAGTAGTACGTAATAGATTTTTATTTTATCGATATGAGAATTACACAAAAGATATGAAAAGATTAAAGTTTAAATTGCAAATTAGAATAAATCAAGATAAAATATTGGAGTTACATCAACCGGGTCATAAACTTATGACTATTGCACACCGCATAGTAATTTTTTTAATATTACAATTAAATTTCTTTACCTTTCTATAATTATAATTCAATACTGTCTTTCCATATCCATATGGAAAGACAATCATTCCCAAAACTTTGACATAAAAAAATACTAAGTCTAATTTAAAAATATGTTAGCTGTCTTTTAAACTTTAGTGTATAATTTAAGTACAACAGCGTATAAGTAAAAGAATATTATATATTTATATTGTATAACATGTGTATTTAATAAATAACAAAATTAAATTTTATAATATGAATTATAAAAAATATAACAATACAATATGAAATATATAAATATAATTAATCAATAACAATATACTCTTTTAACATTCATATAATGTAGGTGCACGGTTTTAATTATAAATAATAAACTGATAAAAGTATAAATATTCAGTAAGTTTTTTTGGAAATAAATAGTAAAAGTGTTCTTAGTTAGAATTAGAATGAAAATAATAGTAATATTTTACTAATGAAATATTTTTTGTAATTAGGTAAAAAATATACTCCTTCTGTCCCAACTCAATTTCCAGAGAGAGAAAGCAATTTCTGAAACTCTTTAATTACGAAACAGTGAAGTTAATTATGAAAATTACACACTAATTAAACTCTTTAAATTTACAAATTTGTCACTAAATACCTTTAATAAAGACATTATATACAATTTCATAGCAAAAGAAATTTAAAAAAGCTCCGATTCTAGTCTCATGGCCCTCAACTTCGTCTTCTTCAACAAGTTTTCCAGACTGAAGAACATGAAAACTTGTAAAATTATAAAAAAATCCAAAAACATGAAGCTCTGTAATAAAAAATGTGAACCTCGTAAACATGAAGCTCTGTAAGCATTCGAACCCAATTTTCCAGAAAAAAACATTCAAGACCCCGAGACAAAAACCCACAACATTAAAGCTTCAAAAACAAGATTTGAATACCTTAACCAAATCATACGAAAAAACATCACCACATTTCATAATCGACCCAAAATCACACATTCTTCAAGATATAAACCATTTTGAACCAAAAACATCATTCATTCAAACATATATGGAAAACCCTAATCCAATCATCCATTCAAAATCAAACGCAACCCACAAAACATGTTAAAAAAGAAAATCAAGACAAAATTCGTGAATGAAAGAGGTGATTTAACATAAAACGCAAAGAACTTACCGATTCAAAGTCACGAATGAGTACTCCATTCAAACCCGTTCGAAAACAACAAGAAGAGGCAAAATAAAGCAAATACAATAGAAGATTGAGGGGATTATAGATCTAAAAATAAATTCGAAAGAGGGAGAGGAAAAGAAAGAAAAAAAGAGAAAGAGAAAGAGGAAGAGGGAGAAAGTGTGTGGGAAATGAAGAGGGCGGAAGATTTTGGGGAAATGGAGAGAAGCTGAAACTTTTCTTTAAACCCTAATTAAAGCACAGGCTCATTGAAATTTCAGCCAACTTAAAGGGAAAAAACAGAATTTTGGGTCAAGTCAACTAGGCCATTTTTGGCAAATTTCATAATTGCAATTTGAGCGATAACATGCCAAAATGGAAAGTGTGTAGTTTGAGTTGGGACAGAGGGAGTACTTCCTCCGTTCCAGAAAAAATGATACATTTACTTTTTGAGGGTTTTCAATGATCATGTTTGACCAACTATATCTCTAACTACACACAATAATTTTGCACAAAAAAATTATATTTAGAAAATAGATGTTAAAACAAATCTAACAATATCTCATATTATATTTTTATTTTATATATAGTAATACATAATTAGGGTCGAACTTTGCTAAATTTGACTAGGAAAAAGTAAATGTGTCATTTTTTCTGGGACGGAGGGAGTATATAATTTTGAATTAAATAAATAAATATTATAATAGTAATAATATTTAAATATTTATAATATTAATATTAACAATAAATAAATAAATTATATTTACTTTTTTTATTGAGTCCGTCTCTTGAAATACGGTCTTTTCATAAGTTATGGAAAACACCAAAGTTTAAATTGCAAATTAGAATAAATCAAGGTAACAATTTTGGGTTGCATTAATCAGATCATAAACTTATAACTATTATACGTTACTCAATAAATTTTTATTATTACAAACAAAAACTTTTACCTTTATATTATTATTATTCAACCCTTATGGAAAGACGGTCTTTCCATATGCTTACGGTCTTTCCTGACTTGCCAAACTATCTACTTAGTTGTATTTAGTAAGAATATTGAATTTAAAAATAGTATTTTTGAGAGGTACGGCAACGACCTCCAGCAATACGTACACATTAGATGGAAAGGTAGGACAATGCATGGGCAAAGAAAATATTCAGAGTGGAAACAAAGATACCGGTTTTATTAGTCTAGTCTTCATCTTCCTCAGAAAGAAGATGAACTACCACCACCACCATCCTCGTCGTCTTCATCTTTCAGATATTGATGACCTTTACCTGATTTAGCATCCACCCAAAGGCAACTGCAACCGAGTATTCCTCCTTCGCAGCACTACTAAGGAAGTCAAGATTATAAACTCTATACAGAGTCTCAATGATGGTGCTAATATTCTCCCTCCTTTCTCTAACCGAGAAAATTTCTCCATTGGAGCTGACATTGACATGGCTATTCAACAAAGTCTCAAACCAGCCACTCCCAGATCTCTGCATCGAGAGTATGGAAAAATACCAAATAGGATTGCAAGAGCATTCAGCCCTAGCACATATTAAAAAGGGAAATGTCAAAGGCTACACTTAAGGATATAGCAAAAGTAAGGACTTTTGGAGAAATAAACACCTGTTAAATATTCTAGGCATTGGATAGTGCAAGTAGGGATTCTAAGACCGATTAACAACATAATCAAGACAAGGCCTCCCTTCTCTGAAAAAAGGGGGAAACCATGAATCAGGTGCTTGGGCAAAGGTACGTGAAAAACAAATCGCCAGACTAATCATCCCCGCACAAAATATGAAAACTCAAAACAAAAAATGACATATTCTAAGATTCTTGCTTATAGTGACATTCAACTCCTGGAACTATATACTTACGCAACCTTACCTGAGGAAAGATTTCATTGCATAGCATCCCATATGTTTTTTACTTCTTCAAGCTATACATAGAGGTAATTTTAACAACTGTAATTAAAAGACATGTACAGTTAAAAGCAATAATTAAGATCAAAAGTTAAGGTACTCAACATGTAAACAACTTTAACAGAACTGCAAAGATGCCAACGTCGAAGGTGGAAACAATTGGGCATTAGTTGCAGCATGAAAATAAAATGATCTGCAAAATTGAACCAAAATTAAACACGGTTTAAAATAGGAATAACGAATCAAAACTAACATCAAGTTAAAATTTTAATGAAATTTTAATAGAATATTAGATAAATTAGAATCAGGTTAAGAAAGGAATACCCTTTCTGATTGGTTTTGTATATCCTTTTCC
>JAULKM010104570.1:0-24779 GCA_032355605.1 Rubia tinctorum | reverse complement strand
CAAACCAAGAGATCATGCAAGCTATTGGGAAGTTGACAATGTGTGCGGACAAGAATGAAAAGCACCAAGAAAAGACCGACTATAGTATCAAAAATCTAGAGACGCAAATAATCCAAATGGCTCAAATCTTGAGTTGAATGGAAGCTAGAGATTCTGGAAAACTTCCATCTCAACCGGAGCTCAACCCTCATCCAAATGTGAGTGCCATCTCATTGAGGAGTGGAAAGGAAGTGAGGGAGCCCCAAGGTAAGGTTCTTGTTGAGCGGGTGGTTGAAAAGGAAGAAGATGCGGAGAAGAAGGACGTCGAGTTAGCCGATGAGAAGAGGAATGAAGGAGAAGAAGTGGAGGAAGAGAGCTTCATGCCAAGGCCGAGATCAAATCCTGAAACCTCATCCCCTCCTCACAAGAAGTCCAAAGTGGTGGAGATCCCTATCTATGAGCCGGAACCACCATTTTCGGAGGTCTTGAAGGAAAGGAGGACAAAGGAGGACACCAAAGACATCTATGAAGTCTTTTGTAGATGTGTGGTAAACATTCCACTCTTGAATGCTATAAATAATATTCATAGTTATGTTAAATTTCTTAAATAATTGTGCACAACCAATAGGAAACAAAAATTGCAAAGCAAAAATAAGAGTGAAAAAAATGAACGTGTCTCGGCAATTTTTTATGAGAAGTTACCCCTTAAATGCGCTTATCTAGGAATGTTTACAATTCCTTGTGAGGAATGAACTGATTTCTAGTAGTTGAGGAATGGTAGGAATACCGTGTATCTAGATTATAGGAAATTCTCCCAGCAAAGTACAAGTTACGAGATGAAACAATTCATTTTGTTGGAAGGAGGGAGAGGATGAAGGCGCCAAGAATATTGAGTGGGTTTTCCATCCACAAAAAGGTGAAAAATTAAATGTTGTTCTTGGAAAAAGATATCTAAGGTGTTTGCAACAAATGATGGACCTTGGAAGAAAAGATCGATTTTCTTTGATTAGCTATAATGGGAGAATTTGGAGGTTCGCTATTGTTTGGATGTGATGCATGTATAGCAGATTGTATGTTAGAGTTTCATTAGGGCTCTACTTTACATTCTAGGTAATAAGAAGGATAGCTTGAATTCACTGAAGGACTTGGCTGAACTCGGTATATACAGGTTTTTTAGCTCTGGAGGTGAAAGAGAAGCGGGCATACTTACCACCCACCCCTCACAGTCTTTCAATCAGTGAGAGGAAGTTGGTTTGTGATTGTATTTAGGGAATCAAGGTACCGTATGACTACTCTTCTAATGTAGTTGGTTTGTGAACGATGAATTGCGTCTTAATGCATTGAAATCCCATGATTATCACGTCTTGATGCAAAAACTCTTGACTGTGGCTATCCATTGTTTCGTGGAGGAGGAGGTGAGATTTTGCATCATGCACATATATTTTTCCTTCAACTCCATTTTCGTAAGAATATTAGCAGAAAAGAACTTGATGAGATGGAGCGTAAGGGGATTATAGTGTAGTTTTTGTTTGAGAAATAATTTTCCCCATTATTTGACATTATGGTCCACCTCATCGCCTATGTGGTTAGGAAAATCAGAATATACGGTCTCGTGGGGATGTATCGGATATACCCATTCGAGCACCACATGGGGGTCTTTAAGGGTTATGTACACAATCCAAGCCAACCCCATTTCCAGTATTTTGTAGAGGTATATCACAGAGGAGATAATTAAGTATTGCACTTCAAATTTTATTGGGAAGACAACACTTGAAGTTCCGCAGCATATGCAAATGTGGTAGGAAGAATGGGATCCCACGGGCCAAAAGTACACTTTACACACCCTACAATGATAAGTTCATTTTTATGTTTTGCGGAACAGTAGTGAGATTGCAATATATGTTGAGGAGCACATGTCACTGTTAAACGAACTCTATCTCGAATGGTTAAATCAGATACAACTGGAGCATTCTTCAACGTTTGTATACTGGTTTTTAATAATCATTGCAATATGGACGAAGTGCCTGCTAAACTTATGGCATTTGTAAGGACACCCGACTGCATCGTGAAAAGATACCAGACCTATGACATTTATGGATTCAGTTCTTCAACAGTGGCTAAGAAGAGAGAGAGAGCACAACTCAAAACAGTGAGGTTTATTTAGAATCTGAATCCACATGGTGTCGAGCAAGAAAGACAAAAAAACCTATCCTTGTTGTTATGGCCTTTTATGGGGTGACCAAGGAGATTTGGGAGTTGGATTATGTTGAGTTTAAATTTGTTGTCCTCAAGTGTAGATGGGTTGAAAATGGTATAGGGGTCCATTCTGAAAAGTCTTTGGGTTTTACACTGGTGGACTTGAATCGAGTGGGTTACGAGAATGACAAGTTAATCTTAGCAGCCCAAGTTCGGCAGGTATTTTATTTCCAAGACCCAACTAATGAGAAGTAGCATGTTGTACTCCATAGGAAGAAGTTCTATTTTGAAGATGAAATTGATCGGCCAATCAAATCTGAAACTGCCGTGTTTCCCTCGGCATTCCCAATTTTTGAGGACATTGGTGGACCACCCATATGTAGACGATCACATGGGAATTGATTGTGGGTGGACAAGAATGGTCATATTGTGGGTGGTGATGTAGTATTGAAAAGGAAAATATAGGGTATTATGTTGGGTGTATCGTTCACTTTGTACCCTTTTGTGCCCTTTTACATACCCCAAAGTAATTATAAGTGTTCATTAAGCTTCTACTTTCTACTTTCTATTTCTTTGTATGTTTTCATGATAAATTTTTTATTGAACTTTTTCTTAGTACTGGAATTTGAATCATATACCGGTGCAAAAGAACATAGTATATGCTCTGTACATTGTAACGACACCAGTATTACAAGTAGTGGAACTGGTATACACACCGGTGCTACTTAGCTTTGCTATTTGGTCTCTTCAAATATTTTAAAATGCATTAAATCATATTCATCAGGCTGTATGAAAATACTAAGGCACTAGAATTTTAAACAAACGAACCAGTTTGGATACCGATGCTTTATACTAAAAAAATTAGACTTGCTCTCTGGTTCCTTAAAATATTTTTAAATGCATTAAAGCAGCTGTGTTGGGCTGCTTTAATTTGAAATTTGCACTGTAAATGTAAAATGAGGCACTGATTTTGGTGGGCTTAATACTTAGGAAAAAAAATCCCTTTGCCCTTGTGTCTCTTGAAAAAGATTAAAACTATTATAAAATCGTGAGGCTGCGCTTGCTTAACATAGGCACCGACTTGTAACTAATGAGCACTGGTATTCGTACCGATGTTATATAGCTTTGCACTCTGATCTAAAAAAGTAAATTAAAATAGCATTATGGCAGTTGAATGAGGTTGTGCGGGGCACCGATTTTCATATCTAGAACCGGTTTTGTTACCAGTGCTAAAGTGTGATTACCTATTTTTAAACTAAATTTCCGGCAACACTATCATAATTATACGAACACACAAATGTTTTGACATCAAAGATCTGAAAACCCTCTTTTCCACACCATTCTGATTGTGCTACATAAGGTGATATCATATTTTCCCTTTCATCTTGTAATGATCTCATACAATTTGATTTCAGTCATTTGTGTATCTGCAATGAAAAATTAATCATGAATTTCTAAGCTCATTTCAAAAGCCCTTGTATGCCATTCAATTGTGATTCTAATTGGAAGAACTAGATATAGTTTCATAATATCTTGTGTGGTAGATATTGAGCGGATAATGGGATGTTTCATTTTTTAAATTTGTTAGAACTTTAAGTAAATTCCCCTTGCATACAAGGTATTTGATAAAATTCTGTATGTGAATATTGGTGATGACCCCCAAAATCCCAAGAGGCCTAGAAAAGGAGGGTTATCGTCACCCTTTTGCGAATCTCACTCAAAGCAGTCACAAGATAGATTTGTGTCCAAGGAGGCAAGGTTTTTGGCCCAAAATTACAAAATATGGAAGAATTATCCGGAAAGGGGAATAGGAGCAAATCCATATTTTCAAGAATTTATTCGACAATTGGGATAGGAAAAAATTGTGCTACACCCATCGCTTTCAACTTGACCATCCAAGGTGAGTTCTATGCGAATTTGAGGTGTCAAATGAGCACCGATGAGGTACTATGTCGGGGGAAATTAGTCCCTCTATTTCCTGAAGCTATCAATGATTTATACGGATTGCCAAATGTAAAAGAAATTGAGGCCAAGATTTTAGCATTGATCAATGAGGAAGATGATTTGGATGACAAAATAGTGAAAAAAATTGTGCGGTGCATCATTGGAGAAGGTACCGATGTCGACGCTCTAGTCATTCCTAGTTGGATAACAATTTTGAAGAAATCACTGACATTGGAAATGAATGCATTGTATCACTTCGTAGCCTCGCGTATTGACCCTGTAGTCGTGAATACCGAAGTGCACAAGAGTAGGATAATCAAGTTGTATGCAATTTAAAATAAACTACGTTGGAGTGTTGGGGAAAGAATACTTGAGGTTCTGATTGAGGATATGGAGAAGACAGGATCCTATGATTTTTGCAGCTTTGTTTCGTCACTTTGTTCGAAAATGGGTGTACAGAAATATGACCATGAAACCTTTGGCCACCTGATGATGCAGATTGTCATTGAATCATACTGCAAGATGGGACAATCGCAATCTGCCACGTTAATTGAATCTAGGGTCTTCGCACTGGAGATGGTTTTTCAAAATTTGTGGTTGGATTTCCAATTTCAACAAAGATGGTATGACCATATGGGAAAAGTGCTAAGCTACCAATTGCCAAATGCAATCAAGGCAGTCGGACCTTTCCTATCACAGAGGGATGATGACGTCGCGGAGGACATTTGTGTGGGATCAAAGTCACGAGAATTGGAGAACATGTCTTCCTTCAAGGAAGCAAAACAATTTCCATGTTATTATTCGTGAAATTAAGAATTAATAATGTTGTACTTAGAAATTTTTTTATTTTGTACACCGGACTTTTAATTATTTTTCACGGTGGCTATTTCGGCACCGCGACTTCTTGGTCATTATTGTGAGCACGGTGTAGTTATTTAAATATCTTATATAACTACACCATGCTCATAATAATGACCAATAAGGCCGAAATAGGAATATGCACCGTGAAATTGTTTTTAGTGAACATCGCATCGTAATAATTAATGAACAGAAATGGCCTCTTTGTTGCTAGGCATTAAGCTTACTATTGATATATTATTGTTGGGAGGGACAAAATTTTGAATTTGAGAAGCCACATTAAAAAAGTCTTACGCAGCTGTATTTTGCAAGAAATGCACCAGTATCATTCTCACAGGAACCGGTTGAGATATCGGTGATCAGTACATAGACAAATTGTTTTTTGACATTTGCTCTCTATCTAAAAAAGAAATTAAAAAGCCATATTAAAGTAGCCTAATGCAGTCGCGTTCTGTGAGAAACACACCGGTATTGTTCTCATACGAACTGGTTGAGATATAGGTACTCAGTACTTAGAAAAAGGTTTTGGTATTTTCTCTTTGTCCATAACCATAAATTAAAATTCTTCATTAAAGCAGCCTTAGGCACTAGTTTTGATACCAGTGCTCAGCACTTAGATAAAATATTTGACCATTTGCTCTCTGTTACTGACAAAATAAAAAGGCGCTTTAAAGTATCCTGTTGCAGCTACGTTATTAAAAATAGGTACCGATACTGTTCGGATAGGCACCGGTTTTGATACCGATTCTTAGCACTTAGACAAGATTTTAGATCATTTGCTCTCGTCCATTGTCTGAAATAAAAAAGGCGCTTTAAAGCAGCCTGTCACAGCTGCGTTCAGCATGTAATAGCACCTGTGATTTTTGAATAGGCACCGGTAATATACCGATGCTCCATACATAGAAACTGAAATAGCCTTTTACTACAGACATATTTTATTTTTTATTATAGGCACCTGGTCAATACACTAATACTAGTGTTAATAATGGTAATATAAATAGCCCTTTGAAAGGAACCGTCATCAGTTTCTTCCTCCTCGACGATGTTTCCTCTTCCCCTTCTGCCATTAACGGGCACTCCTCCCACATCTCACCCATTTTTAACCCTCTGTAAATCCCTATTAATTCCACATTTACCACCAGCGAGTTCATTCAGTTTTTTGGTTCTCGACAACCATTTCGGCTTCTATATACTACAAGCGGTCACAAAAATCAAAGGTAAGTATCCGCTTGTCATTGCATGTGCGTAAAAGATTGTGATTTTGCCTTTGTTAGCATGAAAATTTGTATGCGCATATCATGTTCGATGAATTTTCTGAAAGAAATAAAATGTCATTGTTGTGGAAACTATGTGTTTCGTGGTAATGGATTCTATCACATTGTAAAAAATTTGATTATATAAGTTTTTGGGGTGAAATGATTTATTATGAAAGTTCATTTATTGGTTGTGAATTAGATTCGAATGGAAGGTGATATATTTTGTAGTATTTTGAGTTAGTGTATTGCTTATTTGTCATCGATTGTGTTCAAATGGATTGACGTGGTTCTTGTTTGGCCTCAATATGTATGTCAATTTTGGATTGGTTATTTATTGGCAGATTATCAATTACATTATTGGTGGATTTGTATGTCAATTGTGGATTGTGGATTATGGATTGCGTTATTTATTGGTAGATTGTGGATTTTGTTATTGGTGGATTTGTATGTAAATTGTGAATTGTGGATTGCTTTATTTATGTATGTCAATTGTGGATTGTGTATTGCGTTATTGATGAATATGTATTGTGGATTTTTTTACGTCCCCCAAATCAAAGAAATGCACCTTATCGGAAAGACAAAGAGGGGTGATACATAAGAAAAAATCGTGTCCAATGATCCTGGTGTTCCCCTCAACTTACAAATTGAGGAGCCCGGTACCACTAAAGATGCAGTTCCCTCTTCACTGGATGAGGAGCCTCTAGTGAAAAAAGATCTGAGAAAGAAGCTTAGAACAGGTGATGTATCGAAGGTGGGGGAAAAGAACTGGAAAGCCTTCAAAATTTTGGAAATTGATACTTGGTGCAAGGAACGTGGTATAGCCACATGTCAATCAGTGATGCTCACAAAGGAGAGGTATCCCGTGCAAGTTCAGTTCAACTTGGCTGACATGGTCTGCACAAAGAATTGGACCATGTGGAATGCATATTGTAACTATGCATTCCGGCGCCGCATCAAGTTTTGGACTTATAAACACTTGAATAACGTCCCTGCTCATACCAAGGAGGAAGCATGGAAGGATATTTTTGGTAAGATCCATCATACGGAAAATTTGCTAATTTTCATATTTTTACAACCATTGGTAGCAAATATTTATTGAGAATCACTATCTTACAAAATTAATTTTGTAAATTCAATGCAAGCGTGCTTCAAATTCAAAAAAATATGGACTGCAGCACAACTAAAACAATTGAAGGTATTTGTTTTTGCTACTTAGGTAAATATGGAGGATGAGATAGAACAGGAGTTGAGTACAAGAAATTTCAATGTTGACAGGTTGTTGGTCTACCTCGAGTCCAACAAGCTAGGAGATAAGGGTGCATATATCGACCGGAAGGACAGGGTCGTTGTTGCTGATATTGTAATTTTTTTATACTTGGTCATAGTATTACCCCATCATTTTAATGTATTTAACTTTCCACTAATCTTAAATACAAATGAACGAGGAGGCTGCTAGGGGCACACTGATCCTGGAACCCGATGATTTTTTTTTAAAAAAAGGACACCGGTAGGAAGGATCACCCAAGAAGGTGTAGGGGTACTCAAACTAACCTCCCAGCATCTATTGCGGTACCCCATCTCACCCGCAGCCGAAGCAAGTGCAGTAACAGCTCGTCCCCCAAAATAGAAATCCCAAAGAAGCAACTTACTGAACAACCAGTGGTCATACGATGGTGGTATACCTTGACCAGCCAGTCAACGGGATTGGAACTACATAAGGAGTTCAAATCCCAAAGGGCTTTGATGATTCGAAGTCATTCATTAAGAAGGCATTAAGCTAGGTCAGCGTGGCACAAACAAATTCTGAGTGTAATCCTAGTGATGAGGAGGATGATGAAGAGGTAAAAATATATATTTCAATTCCATTTAATTTATGTAATCCCCAGTATTTCTGTCCATTTAATTTTGTTTTTGTTTTTAAACAAATAGTGTTCTGCAATGATTAACAGAATGAGAAGAAGATTTCCTAGTTCGTCAAGAACCTTGATGGATCAACGACCATGGTGGCAAAAGGGTTTCCTTGATACCCGACATTTGTGCGATTATAGGAAAAACAATGAGTTATATCCATAAAAAACCTACCAATAAAGAAAGTATAGTTTCAATTAATTCATGTCTCTATTTTTTCCAAAACACAACAACGAAATGAATTCAAGCATAAATTTAGCATTTAAACTATGAAAAATGAAACATTACAACACCTAGATAAAATATCATATCATGGGTTTGTATAAATCATGTCATTAATATTAAAAGAGCAAAAATCCAATGATGAAATATGATAAATTGAACAATTACCGTTCGAACCATCCTGAGCTCCAATTTGTGTTGGAACATCACCTGGCTACCATTTAGGATAATCGAATTCTAAAGTTATAATTTGTTTTACCCTTACAATACATTTGAATGTATGTTACAAGAAAAATGGTCAAGATTATCAACTTATAGAAAAATTAATTTTTACATACGTCGTGGACCAGCATTGGTCACGTGCCGGATGCAATTTCAATTGATTAAAAATGAAATGCCAACGTCTAAAATTAAATTTCCTACAAATCATCGAACATAGCCGAGATATGGTCGACGTCGGTGCCCACTTAGTCTAATAGAGACTCATATGAGACCATTCCTTTATCGATAGTTTAATTTTAATCATCTCAGTTCCCCAAACGCTGAGGTGAAAGCCCAATTATTTACCTCGGTTTTAAAATAACCATGGTGAAACATGTTTTCCACTGTATTTTCTGGAAAAAAAACTGTATGAAAGGAAATTTTTACCTCGGTTTTCATCATTTTTTCTGTAAAACCGAGATAAAGAGGATCAAGTAAAATATGTGTTTTCCGTTGATGTCATATTCAAAATATTTCAAATTATATAATAGTCACTTATATAATGACATCACATCCATCTATTCCCATATTTAAAAAATATGGTTCAAAAATTTTCTCTACTCTAATAGTACTCAAATATTCAAAATGAGGTAAACAAATTAAAGAAAAATAGCGTCTCTTTTTATACGTTCTTGATTAAACCAGATGTAGAAAATGTAATAATCTCGGTTATAATTCACCATCAAACAGACACTATGTTTATTTTACTAAATCTTGTACATTTTTAATATTCATCTTCATGTAAAAAAATTATATACTTTCTTTTAAGGAAAAAAACTCAAGTATTTTAAATTCAGTCATTAAACTTTCACACTCTTGATCACTTAATTCTTTCAACACATTTTAATTTGTCTAAAATATAACATCCAAATTTAGTGTGCCAAATTTAGAAAGACAAAGAAAGTATGTTGTTTAAATTGGTGGATATAGAAAAAAATGATAATTTATGTTTTGGAATTTTTTTGGTATTGATCAATTATCTATATTGATCTATTATTTCTATCAAATAGTCGTATTTTAAATAGATAGATTCAAACATATTTAAAAAACAATGACATCCAATTATTTTTACTCGACTTTTTATTATTATTGTTGTTGTTATTCTATACCGTGGATAAGTATTAAAGGGTATGGTGATATCTAACTGGATAAATATGGATGTAATGTATTAGGCATTATCATTTTTCTTACTTTTGTTGTCAAGCATATATATAATACCATGTCTTTTTGTGTAGTGATAAGCCATATAAAAAAATAGATTACTATCCGAAAGTATTCATTTTGTACTCTTTATAAACGAGTATATATCGACCTTTCAGTTGGTGGTACCATATCAACACACCCCCAGTGATCTACTCCCCATTTCTAGGTAAAGTTTCAGTTTTGCTATATCTAATTAGTTTTATGTTTAAGATTATACATATCTTTATTCATTTTTTGAGAAAATGTGTAAAAATAATAGCAGCGATGTTTTGATCGGTAAAATCTTTTCACCATTTTCATAGACACCAATTTTAAATATCCCTAAAACTATTGTTATTCCCTATAAAAAAGATCCATTCCCACTACATTTAACAAAAACAAACCTATCCTCCTAAGTACCACAATCACTAGGAAAGCCCTACACAACATCAACCGTTGCCACCACAGGGTAGAAAGCTTCCCAAGATCAGCTACATTCACTCGACGGAGGTGATAAAATATAGAAAAAAAACATGGGAAAACACTTCTTCTGGGCCTTACAACACACCTTCCTAAAATCCACAAGTATGTGCACCCTCCGAGGATGTAGCAGGGCAATTGCAACATGATAAGCCTCTTATACACCCACAATGTAATCCAAGATGAGCAAGGTAAGGCCATACATCAAATGCTATCCATACATACTAACAAACCTAGATGTAGGGACTTGCACCTTATCACCAGCACCAGGTATCCTAACCTCACAATCATTCATATTCAAGCGATGCTCTCTCAAGGCTACTACGTCATTGAAGCTAATTACTCTATTACCACCATTATTCTTGTTCACCGTAATTCTGAAGTACATTTAACCTTACAAAGAGAAGTTCGTGTATGATCGTTAAACACCTTGCTTTACTTAACACCTAGCAATGATTATTTCACCTACCCATCATTTTATAATCCAAAATTCACCTACATTTGGGACACTCGTAAACAGCACCCAACGTTATGGGAAAACATGTCCTTCTCAACTCATTACTTTACCCACGAAATCATCTTTCACTATATAATTAACTACTTACCAAATTGATAAGTTTTTATGCATTCTCTCCCCGAGCTTCGCTCATGCATTCTCTTCTCAATCCAATAAATATTTTTCCTCGCTTTACAAACCATTAATTTGTAGCGAAGGGGGTGGCTTAAGGTATATACCCACTCAAGCAGAGTTTTTCCTTATGATAGCAACCTCGGAGGGACAAATAATTTTGCTAAGCGTGCAGAGCACCTCGCTCTGGAAAAGATGAACCACTCACCACGAACACCTTCCATGTAACCATGATTTAGAAAAGAGAAAGGAAAACATGTAAGCCATGACCGTACAATCTAACATCTATAAATAAAGACACAAGTCGACAAATCAATTAAGGAATTTCAAAACAAGAAATAACAGAAAATAATAATAATCCTAAATAGTCCTTGGATCTTTCTCCCGGGGAACACCCCAGGATCTCTTCCGCAGGTACTCAGAGAGGTTGGTTTGCAGTGCTGGTTCTGGGAACTATATTGATCTTGGATGGTCACTCGCATCACCTAGTGTTATGACACTTCTTCAAGAAATATATACATGAGATACATTTTCGCACACAACGTTGGAAAATAGTTACTCAATGATTTAAGCTACAATTCCTGATACCCAATGATTGTGCAATATTCGTGAAAATAAAGAGTTCTATCCATGAAAAAACCTACCATTAAACAAAATTTAGTTTCAATTAAATTATGTCTATATTTTTTCCCTAAGCCCTACAACGAAATGAATTCAAACATAAATTTAGTGTTTAGACATTGCAACATTACATCACCAAAATCAAATATCATCAAAATCAAATATCATGTCATTGGTTTGTATAAATCATGCCATTCATATTAAAAGAGCAAAAATCCAATGATGAAATAAGAGAAATTGAATATGTACCTTTCAAACTCTCTCAATCTCCAATTTATGTTGGGACATCACTTGGCTACCATTTAGGGGAATCGGATTTGAAAGTCAAAAATTTATTTACCATTACAATAAATTTGAAGGTATTTTTTCAAGAAAATGGTTAAAATTGTAAACTTATATGAAAATTTAATTTTACGGTCGTCATGGAATGATATTAGTCATGTGCCAGACCCAATATCAATTAATTAAAAACGATATGCCGACGTTGGGAAAAACCATCAGAAAGAGTCGAGTAATGGTCGAAGTCGGTGCCTTCTCAGTCCAATAGAGACTGAAAGAAGACCATTCTGATGTCAGTACGTAGTTTAATTTTACTTACCCAGGTTCCCCAAAAACTGAGGGAAAAGCACAACTACTTACCTCGGTTTTTATATAACCAAGGTGAAACATGTTTTTTTACTATATATTCTGGAAAAAATTTGAGTTAAAGGAATTTTTTACCTCGTTTTTCATCATTTTTTACATAAAATCGAGGTAGA
The DNA here is from genome assembly GCA_032355605.1 of Rubia tinctorum. Taxonomy (NCBI): domain Eukaryota; kingdom Viridiplantae; phylum Streptophyta; class Magnoliopsida; order Gentianales; family Rubiaceae; genus Rubia; species Rubia tinctorum. The sequence goes on along the minus strand of JAULKM010104570.1, from coordinate 12,486 downwards.
GAGGATGAAGTAAAATATGTGTTTTGTTGTAGTGTTAGATTCAAAATATTTTCCATTTATTTAAACCTTTAGTCATTTATATAAAGAGATCTCTTCCAAAAATTCCAATATTTAAAAACTATTCTTTGATTATTTTCTCTACTCTAATAGTACATGAATATTCAAAGTGGGATAATCAAATTAAAGTAACTCAACATATCATTTTATCTGTTCTTGATTAAACCAGAAATAGCAAATGTAACTATCTCGGATATAATCAACCTTCAACTAGATACTCTGTTTATTTTTTAAAAGATTGCCCATCTTTCATATTGATCTGCATCTAAAAATTTATATCACACTTTCTTTAACGGAAAAAAACTAAAGTATGTTTCATCAACTTACTAAACCTCTAACATTCTTGATTACTATATTCTCTCACACATTTTAACTTGTTTAAAATATAACATCCAAATCTAATCTAGTGTGTCATACATAAAAGAACAAAGTATGTTGTTTAAATTGGGGATATATCAAAAACAATTATGATAATTAAATAGTCATATTTAAAGATATAGAACCTAAAATATTTAAAAAATATTAGCATCCATTTATTTTTACTCAACTTTTTTAATTTTTACTCTATAAAGTGGATAAGTATTAATGAGTATATACAATGGACACCTATCTGGATAATTTTGGAAGTTATGGAATATTCATTTTCCTTTTTTGCTTTTGTTGTCGTATATGTACCAATTTAGTTTTAAGGTTAAGCTTCTACAGATTTGTGTCCGGTTTTAGTAATTCATGTGTTCATAGTTCTAGTTTTGAAAGGTGCATTTTTTATATGTTCTTCGGTTAACTGGGTTTCATTTTTTTATCTTCACTGATAAAATAAAGTTATCCAGATGCAGGGGGTGGTGGAAAGAGAGTGTATCATGTTGGATCTACATCTCTTCCTAATTAGCCTCATTATTTTGATTTCATAGAGGTAAATTCATGAATCTCATTATGTTTGATGATGTGAGATCGTGTATCTTGGCCTGGTTTGTTTTTTCTTCTTCTCGATTCAAAAGTTGTAAGTTAATTTATTTTTCATTTCGAATTGGAAATCTGTTTTTTTTCTAGGAACTTGTATTCATCATTCGTATTTTGGGGGTTCAAGAGCAAGGTTGTACTCCATAGATCGGCAAGTACTTTGAAAAACATATTTGTAATGTTCATCGATCTCTTCGAAGAAAACCTTTCAATTTAGCCCCTAACATTTTGTCCAAATAAATGTCACGGATAGATTTTTCCTCAAATTAAATACATTTTGACTTGTATATATTTCAAAGTTAATACACTGTCACAAATAGATTTTGCCTTAGATTAGCACCCTAATATCATCAATTACAAAAGACACTGACTCAACAATAACGCGGAATTCTATTGGTACAAATTAATTGTCATTTGCTCAGAATATTATTTTTTTCTTCTGCTTAATACTTTCAATACTATTTGCAATGCTTAAATACTTTTGCACTAAGTTATATTAGATGCGGTGAATGAAATGAGAGGAAGGGATGCTTGTAAAATCTTTAGTAATTAAAGTTTACATTTTTGGCAGTTGAAAAGTCTACAAACATTTTAAAGGAATGAGATTATGGAAATAATCTTTAATATTTTTTTAATTCTTCTATTTCATGTAAATAATTTTTTATCAAATATATTCTTCCATGTAAAAATTTTCATTATATTTATACTTTTTTAAAGTTTTTGTCATTCAAATTTGTCTTCATTTACACAATTTAGTTTCTAATTTTTAAATTTTCAATATCAAAATATTTTTGTGACGTACAAAATATCATTTCTACTTTATAGACTTGTAATGCTCTTATTAATCTAGACAAGTATAGTTCTAAATCTTAGTCCACCGTTACTAAGTAAAGATAATTTCACAATTAAAAATAATCAAAAAAATCCATTTTGTTCATCTTACAGTCTCATAAATTGTGTTTTTCAAAAACAAAAATATGATTTTTAATGTGAAATGGAAAAAATATCATAGTTGTAAGAAATTTACCTTAGAAATCTTTTTTCGAATTCAGGCACTCATTATGATGAGTGGAGAAATATACCAGCCCCCCTAATGGTTTCAATCTAATTAAATCCGTCCAAGAAACGTTTGGACTTTTGCAAAAGGATGGAAAAAACTAGCAAGAAAGAGGATAGGATATAGATGGAAATAATTCCACATTTTAAACCCTCCACCCCCTATGTTAAGTTTTAGTGTGGTCAAACTTCTCTCAAACACCTAAGCTCCATATAAAAAAATTAAGAGGAAGTTTATGATCAGTAACTAATTAAAGAAATAATTCCAAAGTTGGGGAATACATAATCCCTTGTACTGAGTAAGGTTGCAGGTTCCCAATTTGGAATTGTAACTTAATGTTCCTTATGGGAATCTCCATTAGGATGTTAGAAGAAAGGCGATAGAGGATGGATGACCTTTCTTAAGGCCCCTTCTAGGTTTAAAGAAACAGTGGTTAATACCATTAATTAATATTGAATGCTAAACCCCATTTAGATTGTTCATAAAGAGTTTGGTCTACTGTTCTTGAAAGCCAAGTCTAATGAGAAGTGTATTCAAAATGTTCCAAGACACCCTATCAATGGTCTTCATCATATCGAGTTCAACAATCTAATGGTTTCGTTTATGATCAAGATGTTGTCGGTTATTTCCACATTAGGTAGAAAATCGGACTACACTTCTGATATTATCGAGCAAAAAATATTTTAGCTATTAATTTATTGTTGATGTTAGAAAAGCTTATAGGTCTAAATGGGTGGTCCGTAACCAACCTGACATTAGTTAAATTATATGAAAACTATTTTGACGTACCCTCGAGAAAAAGGTTTCCATGAAAACAGAAAAAAATTAGATCTTGTGACACTCTTTTTCCCTGATATCATTCATTATTAACAACAGTACAATAAATACACAATTTTAAGTTAGGCCTAAAATTTATTTCTTAATTGTGATTAGATTTTTGCTAAAAATGTTGATTGTCCCAAACTCATAACTAACGGATTTTTTTATAAACTTTTCAGCTTAAGTTTTTCAAGAAATGACTGGTTCTTTAAAAAGGAGGAATAGGAGGTGGGAGGTCCTCGCCGTACCTCTCAAAAATACAATTTATAAGCCATTTCTGCTTACTAAATACAATTAAGTAGATAGTGGCAAGTCGTGGTCGTCCACAGAGAAGAGGCGTTTTCACATACAAGGGTGCATATAGGCCTATATATAGATAGATATGTATATACATATAAAAGCAAGTCAAAAGGGGGTTTTGGTTTGTTGGTTTCCTAAGTTATGAAACTAAAGACAAGATAACTAGGAAAGTCAAGTAACTATGTTAATCATGCTACAAACTAAGAAAAAATATAAAAACTACAAATAATATATCCTTGGGGGGGCAATGGATATCCGCTTCTGAACCTCGTATCTATCATTAAATCCACTACATATTCACTACTTTAACTACTTCTTGTGAAGATAAATCTTCCACCCTTCTTTGATAGTAGTTTACAAGAGTGAATTCGACATCTCTAGCTAAACCTCACTAATGACCCCTTTAGTCATTCAACGCCTAAAAGTATCCCATTAGTGGCATTAAGCACTAATAATCAACAAGTTTGGTAACACTTATAAACACTACATTGTGTCTAAGCATTGAACTAATTCATGCATTTACACAAGATTAGCCAAGAACGTTCAATGTTCATAAACTTCTCTTATTTTCTACACAAAACAAACATGATAAAAAGTTTGACATTATCACATTCATATAGAAATTATCAAATCTTAAACCATATTAGAAGCTCTAATTCATGATCTTGGATTTCATATCAAAAGAAAGGAGAATTAGCTGCTTTTTACAAACCCTAACACATAATCATACAAGCAATTCATATGCTCAAACTTCAAACACCATTAATGCATTCAACAACAAAATTCAAGCACAATAAATACACTAGAGAAAGCATTAAATAGATAGAAATGATTCTCTAGACCTTGATAAGGAAGCTTCAATCCATTTCTTCCAAGGAGATTACTAGCCTAGATAACAAAAATACATAACTAATCTACAAACTAAGAAAATAAGGATAAGAAAACTAGGGTTTTCAGGATAAAAATCGGGGAAGAAGGGTTTCTAGGAAGGGGAGAAGATAAGATAGTATTTATAGTACAAAAAGTCCAAAAGTATATTTGGCCATAGGACTTTCGCGACTCACGACATATTCGTCATGACTCGCGATACATTCATCGCGACTCTGCCCACAAATGTTGTCTTCTTTCTGGTCTAGGTGTAGTTGTCTCCTTCTCCCTTCTTCAGGTCATCAGGGTCTTCATTGTCTTCAAAATGGAGTCTTCATGGTCTTCAAATATTCCAATGGTTACCTCATATCCTAAAATCTGTATTAAAAGTGATAAAAGCATTACAGTCGCTCTTAACTCTTGTAATAAAATTTCAAGGTAAAATGGAGCATCCAAAGTACAAAATCATACAAAAATGAGTATAAATGACCATAAAATCATTGCAAAAAATAGACGTATCAAATATTAATGAAGAAATTTAATTTTCCCAATTTATTTTAAGTTGAAACCAAATGTTATTTATTACTCTTAGTTATTTTTTATTACATTTTATTTAATTATTTACCCTATCGCTTATACCGAGTGATTATGGAGGCTTATGTGAATTCCTTTTATTTTAATTGATACGAAGTTCTTCTTATGAAATGTATATTTTTAAGATATAACAAAACCAACCTGCATGCACCTCGCCCGTACTTCATTCCTCTACCGAGTGCAGAACTACCGCCCGAAAATTTTTAGAAGAAGCCTCACTTGAAGTCGACATCGGGAAGTTAGTACAAAGATGAAACCGATGATATTCCAAAGCTAGATTTTCTCATTTGGTATTTTGGGTGGTTTTCAATTGTATAGTTTTTAATATGTGTATGTGAGCGTATTTCTTTGGAATCAGTTTTTAATGTAATGAATTTTCATTAATTTTTCCATTTGGATTTAAGGGTGCTACTTGTTTTGTGGGAAGGTTATTTGTGTCCTTGTTTGATGGATTACTGCTTGTTGTTGGTTATTGTGTGTTGTTCTGAAATGAATTTTTAATGTGATGGGTTTTGATTTGTTTTGTCATTTGGTGCTCTGGGGTTTTGCTTCAGAATATGATTTTTGGGCAAAATAAATAGAGAGTAGTAGCGAAGGATAAATTGTAAGAATGCATCAAATGTTAAGAAGAATCAAGGAGAATGAAGTAGCAAGTATCAACAGAATAATGGATGCAGGTGTATTTTTTTATTGCTGCCTTATTTTTCTTCACATTCTTGTGTTACATAATTTCATGTCAATATGAATATTTGAATCTCATAATCTGCTTCATCTAACTGTCGAGGATCCTCCTAAGCAAACACACTTGTTTTGTGAGATGGTGTTCTGAAATTTTTTAAAATTGTGACTGTGTGATTTTGGTGCTATGTGTGCATATTTTGTTCGATATTTTCATGTTCTAAGAGTTAGTAGATTTTGGCTTTGCTTGTGTCATCTAAAAATGAGGATAACTCAACAATGCTAGTTTTTATATATGTGGAAAAATGTTAGTAGGAAGTTGAAAATTAATAGGCCATGTTTATGAAAGTACATTTGGATGACAACATTAAAAAGTTATCTATTATGTACAATGGAACACGATTATAAGAATATCCAAAATTCAAAGAAGCAACAAATCAATAGTTACAGAAGATAACTTTTTATAACGAAGTTGAAATAAATTTGCATTCGCACTAACTTTGCACGTGATTTGCCTCAATTAGTTAAACTTCCATACTACCACTATTTATTTTGAGCTCTCATACACCAAAGTTTTTATTTACATTCACGATTGAAATGAATATTAATGAAGAAATTTTATTTTTCCAATTTGTTTTAGGTTGAAACCAAATGTTATTTATTACTCGTAATTATTTTTTATTACTTTTTCTTTAATTACTAAGCCTCTCGCTCATACCGAGTCATTATGGAGGCTTATGTGAATTCCTTTTATTTTAATTGATACGATGTTCTTCTTATGAAATGTATATTTTTAAGATATAACTAAAAAAGTGCATGGCCCTCGGCCGTACTTCATTCCTCCTTCGAGTGCAGAACTATAGCCCACAACAATAAAGAATAAGACTCACTTAAAGTCGGCATCGGGAAGTTAGTGCGAAGATGACACCAATTATATTCCAAAGCTGTATTTTCTCATTTAGTATTCTGGGTGGTGTTCAATTGTATAATTTTAAATAAGTGTATATGAGCTTATTTATTTGGAATCAGATTTTAATGTAATGGGTTTTCAATAATTTTGTCATTTGGAGTTAAGGGTGTTACTCCTTTTTTTAGTAGGTTTTGTGCGTCCTTATTTGATGGATTTCTCCATGTTCTTGATTCGTGTGTATTGCACTGATATCAGCTTTTAATGTAATGGGTTTTGATTTGTTTTGTCATCTGGTGCTCTGGGTGGTTTTGCTTAAGAATACAATATTTGATCAAAAGAAATTGAGAGTAGCAGGGAAGGGGAAATTGTGAGAACACATCAACTATTAAGAAGAATCAAGGAGAATAAAGCAGCACGGATCAACGGAATAATGGATGCAAGTATATTTTTATTTATTGCTGCCGTGTTTCTCTTCATATTCTTGTTTTACATAATTTCATTTAAATGTGAATATTTGGATCTCATAATCTGTTTCATCTAACTGTCGAGGATCCTTCGAAGCACACACACTTGTTCAGTGAGATGGTGTTCTGTATTTTTATTAAATTGTTACCGTGGGATTTTGGTGTTGTGTGTGCATATTTTGTTCGATATTTGCATGTAAAAAGAGTTAGTAGATTTTGGTTTTGCTTGTGTCATCTTAAAATGAGGCTAACTCAACAATACTAGTTTTTATATATGTGAAACATGTGTTGGTAGGAAGTTGAAAATTTAATAGGCCATGTTAATGAAAGTGAATTAGGGTGACAACATTAAAAAGTAAGCTAGTAGGTATAATGGAACACGATTAGAATAATATCCAAAATTCAAAGAAACTAGAGATCAATAGTTACCGAATATGACTTCTTATAATGAAGTTGAAATAAATTTACATTGCCACTAACTTTGCACATGATTTTCTTGAATTAATAACACTCTTATACTACCACTTTTTATTTTGAGCTCTCATACACCAAAGTTATTATTTATATTCACATTTTAAATGAATATTAATGAAGAAATATTGTTTTCCTAATTTGTTATAGGCTGAAACCAAATGTTCTTTATTACTCTTAGTGATTTTTTCTTACTGTTTCTTAAATTATTAACCCTCTCTCTCATACCGAGATATTATGGAGACTTATGTAAATTCCATTTATTTTTATTGATACGAAGTTGTTCTCATGAAATGTATATTTTTAAGATATAACTAAATCGACATGCATGCACCTCGCCCATACTTTATTCCTCTTTCGAGTGCAGACTTATATACTTAACAATAAAGATGAACTCTCACTTAAAGTAGACATCAGGAAATTAGTACAAAGATGACACCCATGATATTCCAAAGCTGGATTTTCTCATTTGGTCTTCTGGGTAGTTTTCGATTGTATAATTTTTAACATGTGTATGAGAGCGTATTTATTAGGAATAATCTTTTACTATAATGGGTTTTCATTAATTTTTTCATTTGGAGTTAAGTGTGCTACTTGTTTTGTGAGAAGATTTTGTGTTTCCTTATTTGATTGATTACTGCGTATTCTTGGTTCTTGTGTGTTGCTCTGAAATCAACTTTCAATATAATGGGTTATGATTTGTTCTGTCATTTGGTACTCTGGGTGGTTTTGATTCAAAATACAATGTTTGTTCAAAAGAAATCGAGAGTAGAAGCGAAGGAGAAATTTTGAGAACAGATCGACTATTAAGAAAACACAAGGAAAATGAAGAAACATGGATCAACAGAATAATGGATGTAAGTATATTTATTTATTACTGCCTTGTTTTTCTTCATATTCTTGTGTTACGTAATTTCATGTCAATGTGAATATTTAGATCTCATAATCTTCTTCATCAAACTATCGAGGATCCTTCCAAGCGCACACACTTGTTCTGTGAGATGGTGTTGTTTATTTTTTTTGAATTGTTACTGTGCGATTTTGATGCTATGTGTGCACATTATGTTCGATATTTTCATGTACTAAGAGTTAGTAGATTATTTCTTTTCTTGTGCCAACTGAAAATGAGGCTAACTCAATAGTATTAGTTTTTATATTTGTTAAAAAAGTGTTAGTTAGAACTTGCAAATTTAATAGGCCATGTTACATAAAGTGCATTAGGCTGACAACATTAAAAGGTTAGCTAGTATGTATAATGGAACACGATTAGAAAAATATAAAAAATTCAAAGAAGCAAGAGATCAATAGTTCTAGAAGATGACTTTTTATAATGAAGTTGAAATAAATTTGCATTCGAACTAACTTTGCACGTAATTCTCCTGAATTAATAACACTCTTATACTACCACTATTTATTTTGAGCTTTCATACACCAAAGTTATTATTTATATTCACATTTGAAATCAATATTAATGAAGAAATTGTTTTCCTAATTTGTTTTAGGTTGAAACCAAATGTTCTTTATTACTCTTAGTGATTTTTTATTACTATTTCTTTAATTATTAACCCTCTCGCTAATACCTAGATATTATTGAGGCTTATATAAATTCATTTTATTTTCATTGATACGAAGTTGTTCTTATGAAATGTATATTTTTAAGATATAACTAAACGAACCTGCAACAACCTCGCCTGTACTTCATTCCTCTTTGGAGTGCACACCTATCGCATGAAACAATAAAGAAGAAGGATCACTTAAAGGGGACATTGGTAAGTTGGTACAAAGATTACACCCATAATATTCCAAAGCTGCATTTTCTCATTTGGTTTTCTGGGTGATTTTTAATTTTTAATTTTTTAATATATGTATGTGAGCATATTTATTTTGAATCAACTTTTAATGTAATGGGTTTTCATTGATTTTTTTATTTGGAGTTAAGGATGTTAGTTTTTTTATAGAAGGTTTTGTGTGTCCTCGTTTGATGGATTACTGTGTGTTCTTGGTTCTTGTGTGTTTCTCTGAAATCAGCTTTTAATGTAATGGGTTTTGAATTGGTTTGTCATTTGATGCTCTGGGTGGTTTTTCTTCAGAATACGATGTTTGGGCAAATCGAATCGTGAGTAGAAGCCAAAGAGAAATTGTGAGAAAGCATCAACTATAAAGAAGAATCAAGGAGAATGAAGCAGCATGGATAAACAAAATAATGGATGCCGGTATATTTATTTATTGCAGCCTTGTTTTTCTTAATATTCTTCTGTCAGTTAATTTCATGTCACTGTGAATATTTGGATCTCATAATTTGCTTCATCAAACTGTCGAGAATCCTTCGAAGAACACACACTTGTTCAGTGAGATGGTGTTCTGTATATTTTTTAAATTTTTACTGTGCAATTTTGGTGCTGTATGCATATTTTATTCAATATTTACATGTAGTAAAAGTTAGTAGATTTTGGCTTTGCTTGTGTCATCTGAAAATGAGGCTAACTCAACAATACTAGTTTTTATATATTTGAAAAATGTGTTGGTAGGAAGTTGAAATTTTAATAGGCCATGTTAATGAAAGTGCATTAGGGAGACAATTTTAAAAAGTTAGATAGTATGTATAATGGAACACGATTAGAAGAATATCAAAAATTCAAAGAAGCAAGAGATTAATAGTTACGGAAGATGACTTCTTATAATGAAGTTGAAATAAATTTGTACTCGCACTAACTTTGCACATGATTCGCATGAATTAATAACATTCTTATACTACCACTATTTATTTTTAGCTCTCATACACCAAAGTTATTATTTATAATCACGTTTGAAATGAATATAAATGAAGAATTTTATTTTTCTAATTTGTTTTGGGTTAAAACCAAATGTTATTTACTACTCTTATTAATTTTTTTATTACTGTTTCTTTAATGTTTAACGCTCTCGCTCATACCTAGATACTATGCAGGCTTATTTAAATTCCATTTATTTTTATTGATACGAAGTTCTTCCTATAAAATGTATATTTTTAGGATATAACTAAACCAATCTGCATGCACCTCGCCCGTACTTCATTTTACTTTCGAGTGAACACTTATCGCACACAAAAATAAAGGAGAAGCATCACTTAGATGAGACATTGGGAACTTGGTACAAAGATGACACCCATGATATTCCAAAGAAGGATTTTCTCATTTCATCTTCTGGGTGGTTTTCGATTGTATAATTTTTAATATGTGTATGTGAGCGTATTTCTTTGGAATCAATTTTCAACGTAATGCGTTTTCATTAATTTTTTTTATTTGGAGTTAAGGGCGTTACTTGTTTTTTGAGAAGGTTTCGTGTGTCATTGTTTGATGGATTACTGCGTGTTCTTGGTTCTGGTGTGTTCCTCTGAAATAAAATTTATTTTATTGGGTTTTGATTTGTTTTGTCATTTGGTGCTCTGGGTAGTTTTTCTTCAGAATACGATGTTCGGGCAAAAGAAATTGAGAGTAGTAGAGAAGGAGAAATTGTGAGAACGCATTAACTATTAAGAAGAATCAAGGAGATTGAAGCAGCATGGATCAACATAATAATGGATGCAGGTATATTTATCTATTGATGGCTTTTTTTTCTTCATATTCTTGTGTTACTTAGTTTCATGTCAATATGAATATTTGGACCTAATAATCTAGTTCATCTAATCGTCGAGGATCCTTCGAAGCACACACACTTGTTCTATTAGATGGTATTCTGTATTTTTTTTGAATGTTACTGTATGATTTTGGTCTTGTGTGTGTGCATATTTTGTTCGACATTTGCATGTACTAAGAGTTAGTAGACTCTTGCATTGCTTGTGTCATCTTAAAATGAGGTTAACTCAACAATACTAGTTTTTATATATGTTAAAAATGTGTTGGAAGGAAGTTGAAAACATAATAGGCTATGTTAATGAAAGTGCAATCGGGAGACAATTTTAAAAGGTTAGCTAGTATGTAGAATGGAACATGATTAGAAAAATATCAAAAATTCAAAGATGCAAAAGATTAATAGTTTCGGAAGATGACTTATTATAATGAAGTTAGAATAAATTTGCACTGCCACTAACTTTGCACATGATTCGCATGAATTAATAACACTCTTAAACTACCACTATTTATTTTGAGCTCTCATACACCAAATTTACTATTTATATTCACATTTAAAATGAATATTAATTAAGATTTTTTTTCTAATTTGTTTTGGGTTGAAACCAAATGTTCTATATTACTCTAAGTCATTTTTTATTACTGTTTCTTTAATTATTAAACCTCTCGCTCATACCGAGATACTATGCAGGCATACGTAAATTCTATTTATTTATATTGATACGAAGTTCTTCTTATGAAATGTATGTTTTTAGGATATAACTAAACCAACCTGCATGCACCTCACCCGTACTTCATTCCGCTTTCGAGTGCACACTTATCGCATGCAACAATAAAGGAGAAGCGTCACTTAAACGGGGCATTGGGAACTTGGCAAAAATATGACACCCATGATATTCCAAAGCTGGATTTTCTCATTTCGTCTTCTGGGTGGTTTTCGATTGTATAATTTTTTTATATGTGTATGTGAGCATATTTCTTTGGAACCAACTTTTAACGTAATGGGTTTTCATTATTTGTTTCATTTGGAGTTAAGGAGGTTACTTTTTTTGTGAGAATGTTTTGTGTGTTCTTGTTTGATGGATTACAGGGTGTTCTTGGTAATTGTGCGTTGCTCTGAAATAAAATTTATTATATTAGGTTTTGATTTGTTTTGTCATTTGGTGCTCTGGGTAGTTTTTCTTCAGAATACGATGTTTGGGCAAAAGAAATTGAGAGTAGCAGCGAAGGAGAAATTGTGAGACCGCATCAACTATTAAGAAGAACCAAGGAGAATGAAGCAGCATGGATCAACAGAATAATGGATGTAGGTATATTTATCTATTGCTGTCTTTTTTTTCTTCATATTCTTGTGTTACTTAGTTTCATGTCAATATGAATATTTGAATCTAATAATCTAGTTCATCTAATCGTCGAGGATCCTTCGAAGCACACACACTTGTTCTATTAGATGGTGTTCTGCATTTTTTTTGAATGTTACTGTGTGATTTTGGTCTTGTGTGTGTGCATATTTTGTTCGACATTTGCATGTACTAAGAGTTAGTAGACTCTTGAATTGCTTGTGTCATCTTAAAATGAGGTTAACTCAACAATACTAGTTTTTATATATGTTAAAAATGTTGGTAGGAAGTTGAAAACATAATAGGCTATGTTAATGAAAGTGCAATCGGGAGACAATTTTAAAAGGTTAGCTAGTATGTA
>JAULKM010104560.1:0-24783 GCA_032355605.1 Rubia tinctorum | reverse complement strand
GTGGAGCTCCGAACAGCCGACTAACGCTGCTAAAGCCACCGGCGGCGTGCGCAGTTCTCCCGGGAACTCCTCCATTGAGTGACAGGTGGAAATGACAGTTTTCTCCGGCAAAATTTGGGAGCAGAAGAGATCGGAGGTTTTGGGTGGAACTCAGTCGAGTTGACTCAGATGGACAGATCTCTAAATTTTGGAGTTGGGCCCATACTAAAGCTCAAACCTGGCCCATTGCAAAGCTTGGTGTCATGATCCTGATGGGTCTATTAGTCTTTTCCCGGAAGCATTACAATTGAAATACTCTCAATCCGCGGGACAAGTGAGTTGTCTATTTTTAAATTCGCGTGTATATGGGTGAATGGACAACAGGTTAAATGAGTAATTGGTTGAATGTGTTATTAGGAAATATGGTTGGCCGGGTATGAGTTGAAATCTGCTAGTTTTTTCATATGAGTTGATATATAAACTCACATGGGTCAATATATAGCCCACGAGTTTTACTCATATGAGTATGTATATAAACTCATATGAGCTCATATAAGGGTTGAAACCCGCGTGTTTACCCATTTTGACTTATGAGTTAAATGATTTTTGATCCGCAGGTTGAGAGTTTCAATCCGACCCATTTTTTGAACCGCATATTTATAATTACTCATATTCGAAGCAGACTGCGATCAAAGAACAGAAAAGGGAAGAAGGAAACTGGGAGTAGAACACGCTGTAACTAATCAGAAAATATAAACTGACTGCAACCAAGTTAGATGTTAATGGTAGTTAAAGAGGGAAATCATGTGCGTATATAAATTGAAGAATAATAGGCGTGGGAGGTTATCGGTTGCATAATCTGATCGTGAACTGATGTAATTGTATTGTACTTTGGAGTGATTCTCTCTCTCCTCATTCTGGTTCAATTAGTAAATTTCCCTTTTGTTTATTACAAGTGTTATCAGAGACAGTAGCTCCTTAGACTATGTTTATCAATGACCCGACCCAACCCAATCAAAAATTTCAATTAAATATTATATTTCTCATCCACCTACACAACCTTCCATCCAACCAATTTATTTCTTTTTGAAAGGTTTATCAATGACCCAACCCAACCAAAAATTTCAACTCTTTAAATATTATTTTAATATGAAATATAAATAATATATTTTAAATTATTAATTATTAATTAAATGTTGTAATAATTAAATATTAATATTTTCGAATTTATTAAATAAATTTTGGATAATTAAAAATATGAAAGTTTAGCCATGAAAAAAAAGTTCATTTGCAACACTTCAATACCAAATTTTATAATATATCAAATTATATTACAGGACATGATTTGAATTCAAAATAAAAGAACACACAAAAATTACATAGGAAAAACATAAACTTGTGCATTGAACTATGGAAATATTGATCTCTATTTATAGAGAATGAAAAATATTTTTGTTTGCATTTAATTTTATGCCGAAAATTTAAAAAAATAAATATAAAATCAGATATATAGATAAAGAGATAAAATGATAAGATTTAGCATATTTTGAGCTATTAGGATTGGGACATGTGGCATCCACTATGCCCAACCTCTCCATTATTCAAAGGTCAAAATTGGCCACTTTTTTTTGGGTTGGACCATCATGCCCAAATTTCCCATTTCTTTTAAATGGGAAATCTGGTGACCGCATACATGCGGTCACCGATAAACATGGTCTAACAGCTCCGACGTGACCTCTTTTAAATACTAGATACTACAAATTAATTAGGGTGCGTTTGGTTTGGTTGGGGCGCGAATCAGGAGAAAGGGAATTTGACCTCATGATTCCTTAATTAGTGTTTGGTTTGTATTTTTTATTACTCTCTCTGTTTTTTTATTTTTTGCACACTTACCATTTTAGTATGTTTTTTTAAGATTGTCACATTTTTTTATGGCAAAAAGTACACTATTCTCAATCACTCATTAAACCTTTTACTCTCCTCATTCAATTTCATCCACACATTTCAACTTGCAAAAAAAAAACATCTAAACCTATGATGCCAAACATAGAAAAACGGAGGGAGTATTCACTTTTACTATTTTTAGTTTTATCATTCTCCCATTTAAATATATTGTAATTTTCTGATTTTACCTTGGAATTGGAATTTCCTAACTTTATTCTTCTAGACTTCACGAAAACAACATGTATTCTCCATCTCTTTCTAGTCTTCCTTCTCCATAAAACCTCCACATTCACCGCCGTCGGCCATTGTCAAGCGAGCCGCTATATCTATTTTCTCAGTTCCAAAATTAGATTATACTTTATATTTATTATCAAAATAGAAATATTATAATTTTATTTTTTGAGTTGTATATGAGTCGAATTTAAATAAAATTATAATTTTCATATTGAATTTTTATAAATGAAAAAATACTTATTATTTTTTAACTTTATATTGTGAATGATAGTTATATTATTTTATAATAAATATTATTATTTTATCATTATATGACATAAAAAGAAATAAATTAAATAATAATTTTATGCTTTTAACTTAAATACACCGACAAAAATAATAATATAATCAATGTTTGATTTTTAAATTTTAACTATTTTATTAAAAAATATTTTTGTTTTACCTTGATTTTATGTTTTTTGAAAATATATTCAATTTGATTTTTATATCCTCCGGTATGTCCATTTTTAAAAATATTTATGCATGTAACATCATAATTAGCACATTTTTATATTCAATGAGCTACATATAGATTTTAAAATCAATCTATGTGACTTACACATATTTAAAAAAAATATTAACTAAAAATATATAAAAATGACAAATTGTAAATAAAATATTTACGACAAATTGTAAATAAATTTACAATTTTATAATCACATAAGACATTAATAAGTTAAAGATGATCGAACTAAAATTTCTTATATTAAATATTGTTTTATATGAACTAGATATGACAATAGTTCATGAAATGAATTGTATTTTTAGCATATTTGATCGTTTGATACTAAAAAAATAATATATATTATTTTATAAATAATGCTAAAAATTAATATTTGTTTCCCTAGTATAAACCAAATAATAACAAAGGGCGTGAGAGAGAAATTGATTCCCTTTCCACAACTGAACCAAATAGATTTTTAAAAACAGGGTTATTCCATTCATTTCTCTTCCTTTCCCTTTCTTGATTCCTTTTTCCCTTTCCTTGCTTGAACCAAACGGGCTCTTAGTGTACTCCATAATGAAGCCGTCTGACGCCCGACTGATCACTTCCACTTGCAATATTTTATTTACTCCCTCTTTTTACTTTATGAATAAATTATTATTTTGGTCCTTAACATAGCATTTTTACCGTCTTTTGATCCCCGAGAGCAAAACCATATTTTTTAGTACCCCACAAATTTAAAGTGAATTTTTCGGTTTCTAAAACTAGATTCCAGGTGTTTTTTCAGGTAAACTAACATTATTTACAATATGGTTAGGGTATTTTTTTAATTTCACTGATTCAAATAAAAAATTCAAATAAAAATTCCCAGCGCCGCCACCTTCCTCAGTGCCGCCTCCATCCCTAATTCTTTTCCAGATTCCACCACCTCCTTCCCTAGTGCCGCCACGTCCACCCTCCTCTTCCCAAACACCATCGCGCTCCTCCTCCCTCTCCCAGCGCCGTCGCGCTCCGCCCCCTACTCCCTATCCTCAGCGCCGCTAAGCCCTATGTCCGCCTCCTCCCTCTCTCCAGCGCACGCTGCTCCCCCTCTTCCTCCCTCTCCCCAGCACCGCTAAGCCCTTCTCCTCCCTCTCCCCGGTGCGGTTAAGCCCTCCTCCTCCCTCTCCTCGAAACTCAGATCGCCCTCCTCCTCCATCTCCCCAAAACCCTAGCACCGCCCACCCCTCCCTTGCGATTAACTGCAATTCCCCCACTCTGCTCAGCCACGGGGCTAGAAACTGAAAATAAAAAATGGGGGAAGGTTGGCAACTGAAAGAATAAGGAAAGAACGGGGAGAGGCGAGGGTTTCAATTCGACTTGGATCGGAGGTGACCAAAGAAACACTGGGATTGGACGACGATACTTATGAGAAGAAACAATGTTGGTGACTGGGGGGCAACTTGGAGGACGGCGACGCCATTACCGGAGATGGAGGTGTGGCTGGAGAAAGGGAAAGGAGGCAGCGGAATCTGGAAAAATAATTAGGGAGTGAAAAAAATGAAATGGAAAATAAATATAAATTGGGATTTTTTATTTGAAAATATTTTTTAATCATTATAATTACAAAGATACCCTTAACCATATCGAAAATAATGTCGGTTTACCTTAAAACCACTCGGAATCTGGTTCTGGGGACCAAAAAATTCATTTTCAATTTGTGGGGTACTAAAAACAAAAAAAAAGTATTTTACTCCCGGAGACCAAAAGATGCTATGTTGGAGACAAAAAATTAATTTAGTCTTAATTTATTGTGACACATCTTATTTTTTGGCATAAGTATAGATTTTTTTGAAAGATTAGTTACAGCAAACCAAATCACATATAAATATCCTATTTTAAGACCTAACTAGGAAACACCACCGTTGAATCTATTGAAGATCAGTGGAGCCTGAAACTCTATCCATTTTAATTGTTAGGGACGCCCTATTGAGAACACCCAATACTGCACCCCACTAACTACCACCGTTACCAAAACTGAAACAACCACGATCTCACCTTTATCGACCACCCGCAGGTTGGTAAACCACAACGGAGACCACCAACACGGTCTCATAACACTGGGTAATCCCCATTAAAATTTCTCCAATATTCACAATTCTGAATGGAGATGTGTTTTAAACTTTGGACCTCTCAGTTATAGAGAGTGTGGATTACCACTAAACCAGGGTCAATTCACCAAGTGTAGAAATTAATTTAATAATATTGTAATTGTATTCATGATCTGGGTTATGATAAATAGAGATACAAGATACCTATGTATACAAAATCATAAAAGGAAAAGGTTTATAGTCTATACAGAAGTAATATTCACAAAATATGGTTATTCTTTAATAGTCCTCCTCAAGTTGGAGGACAAAAATCAAGAATGCCCAATTTGCCAAGTAAGAACTGAAACTGAGTCCAAGAGTTATCGTGAATAGATCCGCAGGCTGATCAGAAGAGTGAATATGTTGAGTTACAATAGCACCGAATTGCACAAGATCATGTACAAAATGACAATCAATTTCAATGTGCTTCATACGTTCATAAAATACAAGATTAGCCGCAATATGAAGAGCATGCCAACTGTCGCAAAACAGGCGCATGGGGGAAGAATGCACAACACCTAAGTCCCGAAGCAAAGACTTAAGGTTTCAACCTCTGGGAATGATGAGAAGAAGGCCAAACTTTTGGCCATGAATGCAAGGTTGGGATCCATAACCATTCAAATTGCTGCTACGAAGGCAGAGAGGCCAAGGATTGAAGCGACAAAAAACCTAGTTACAAGCACATATTGATGCCCCTGAACAGAATTGATGAGTCTATTCTGGTTTTGTTCTGACATAGACTATATTTTGGTTTCATGGGGAGATGATTTTCTTGAACATTTCTTGTTTAGTTTGTGTTTTTGTTGCCTTTGACATATTCATAGCTCCAGTGGGAGAATATTTTTGAAATTTTGGATATTATTTTTTGGTCTGAATTGCTGGAATTCTGGATTTATTTTTTTTCTTGGATATTCTTATTAATTCAGATTCGGTAATCAGTATATGTTCCAACATGTTGGAAATTCCGGAGTTATTATGTTGTGAAGTTGGAAGTTTTTCTTTATGCCCATAAATCCAAAATGGCTGGGTCCACAAAATGCCAAAGTGGAAGATTGTAAAGTCACGTGGCGTGCATTTAATATCTAATTGGCATTTGTGAACTAATTTAGAAAAGATAAACTTTCCATGTTGAAACATACGAAAAACTGGAGCCTAAAAGAATTTAACCGATTGTAGAATATTGTGAAGATATTGATTTATGGAAGATTAAATATTTTGCAATTTCATTTTTGGTGTATAATTGAAGCATTCAAGATTCATGGACAATCCCTATTCTTAAGGAATTTGATTTATGGAATATAATCAGATATGTTGAGATAAGGAAAATGTCTTTTTTCAAGGGATTGTGATATGCTTCAGAAGCAGATATGAAATCGGAATATTGTGGAGACAAAGGTAGAGATTTTTCGATCTGCTTATGGACTATAAATAAATGACATCACGGTTGTGTCACTTACGAACTTAATAGCGAAAATTTACATTAAGGTATTCTATCTTTCCGAGAGTATTGCAAGAGCCAGAATATATATGTTCAAACATACTGTGACCTGTTGATTTATTCAGAATCATATACCTTAATTCCTCTGGAGGAGGAGATACATCGCTGATGAGTTTCAAGGTCAGAGAGAGTCTGATCAAGGCAGCTCAATAGCAAGGGGAGCTTACAAAATCCACGTGCAAGAATTAAATAAGATAAGTATAATTGTATGGTATATTTTGTACTGTATCTTTCTGATTTGTTGATTTATTATGAACTGGGCCATGTCCAGTAGATGTAGGTGAATTTCACCGAACTGCGTAATCAAGTCTTGAGTGTTCATGATATACTTTATTCCATACTTGGTTTGATAGGTTATGTTGGAACACGGTAGTAATTATTGAGTTGATTAGGTAAAACCAATTTTCAATCGGTATCAGGGCTAAGTCACTTATTCTTACCTTGGTTATGTCAAGGAAAGTGTGATTTGGTTTTACCAATGACGGCCAAAGAAGGAGCTTCTGTGTCTCGACCACCACTGGTAGAAGGAACAAACTACAACTATTGGACGACACGAATGAGAGTTTTCATAAAATCACTGGATGAACTGGCTTGGCACTATGTTGAAACGGAATGGAATCCACCAACTTAAAGTGCGGTGGAAGGAGAATCTAGTTCAAAAGAAGGTGAATCAAGTTCGAAAAAAACAAATATCAAATCTAAGTCATCATAGTCTCTTGATGAACTGAAGGCTTTAGTGGAAAACTCCAGAGCATGAAATGCTATTTTCACAACAGTGGATGAAAATCATTTTAAATGATCTACATGCCACTAGGCAAAGAAAGCATGAGATATGTTGCAGACTGTACGTGAAGGAACAAGTCGAGTACGTGAATATAAACTTTAAATGTTGATCACTAAGTTTGAAGAGCTAAGAATAGAGGAGGATGATACTATTGTTGTGTTTAATGGGAAACTGAGAGATATCATGAATATGACGTACCAACTTGGAAAAATGTACAAGGAGTCCAAACTAGTGAAAAGACTTTGAGATCACTTCCTCAAAGATTTGCTATGAAAGTTGCGGCAATAAAAGAAGTAAGAGATATGACCACCATGACTTTAGCTGAACTCATGGGAACACTGCAAACTTATGAGATGACGTTGAAACATCCACAAAGAAAGTGCAAAAGGAGTTGGCTTTCAAAACTTCATCATCAAGGATCACCCATGAAGTTGAAAGTGATGATGGTTTTGAAGAACTTGCATTTATCACTAAGTATTTCTCAAAATGCTGAAGAAAGTGGTGAATAAAAAATCTCAAGAAAGATTCAGCGCTTATAGACCTCGGGCTCAAGACCTTGGTAATAATAGTGGAACTCGAATGAAACTACCCAATCAATAGTTTTCAAGAAATCAAAGTAGTGAAATAAAACAAAAATGAAGGATTCAATGTAGACAATGTGAACGATATGGACACATCACTCTAAATGTGCTAATACTCGAAAGAAGCTAGGCAAGTCATATTTAACCTCATGGAGTGAAGATGAAGAAGAGGAGAAAGATGAAGAGGAACTTACCAGCAATTATGTAGCCCTAGGGGGGAGAAGAGTTTTTGGATATTATTTTTTGGCCTGAATTGCTGGATTACTAGATTTTGGTATGATATTATTTCTTGGATATTCTTATTAATTCAGATTCGGTAGTCAATATATGTTCCAAAATGTTGGGAATTATGGAGTTATCATGTTTTGAAGTTGGAAGCTTTTTACTATGCCCTTAATTACAAAATGGTTAGACCCACAAAATGCCAAAATGAGAGATTTTAAAGTCACGTGGTGTGTATTTATCATCTAATTGGCATTTGTGACCTAAATTAGAAAAGAAAAGATTTCCATGTGCATTTATCATCTAATTGGCATTTGTGATCTAAATTAGAAAAGAAAAGATTTCCATGTTGGAACATACGGAAAGATGGAGGCTAAAAGGATTTAACCGATTGCAGAATATTGCGAGGATATTTATTTTCAGAAGATTGAAAATTTTGCAATATTGTTTTAGGTGTATAATTGAAGCATACTGGATTTATGGAAAAATCCTTTTATTAAGGAATTTAATTTATGGAATACTATGGGATATGTTGAGATAAGGAAAATCTCTTTATTCAAGGGATTGTGACATGCTTTAGAAAAAGATATGGAATCAGAATATTGTGGAGACAAAGGTCGAGATTTCCGATCTGCTCATGAACTATAAATACAGGACATCACGATGTTAAACTTACGAACTTAATAGTGAAAATTTGGATTTAGGTTTTCTTACTTTCCGAGAGTACTGCAAGAGCCAAAATATATATGTTCCAGCATATCGTAACCTGTTCATTAGTTCAGAATCGTATACCTTAATTCCCCGGGAGGAGGAGATCCAACGTCGACGAGTTTCAAGGTCAGAAGGAGCCTGATCAATGCGGATCGGTAGCAAGGGGGAGCTTGCAAAATCCACGTGCTAGAATTAGATAAGATAAGTATTACTGTATGGTGTATTTTGTACTGTATTTTTCTGATTAGTGAATTTATTTTAAAGTGGGCCTAACTCCGCAAGTGAACTCTATGGTATCCACGAGCTCGGAAGCAAATTCAAAGCGATAATAACGCTCAAGATGAGCTCATAAAAGACAAATAAAGTAACATGATTTTGATAATAATTTAAACTCCCACATTTTGGAGTTGTTTCAATATCTAGTTTTGATAGTAAATATAATAACTAATAATAATATTATTATTTATAGATGCTGGGAAAAGGAGACCAGCTAGTACCGGTTGAGTAATCAAGTTGATGATGAACGAAAAAAAAATGCGGTGATTTCAACGAAGTTACCGTACAAAAATACGAGTTAGCCATTGGCTCCACCGGCAAGCAACTTTGACTGAAGTTGTTTTAAATCTTAAAATCTATTTAATAACATCCTCTTCTTTGTGCATTATTTTTTTATTCTGACTTTTTATATGTTATTCATGTAACATGAACTGATGTTAGTTATAGTCAATGTCAATTACTTCTGAATGTATCTATACTTTAAATGTATCTTCCATTTAAAGGTGCTATTGAATTACTCAAAAATATTGATCGTGGGAACATTAGTGAAATATTGCAAGAAATAAAGGTTGCCAAACTGAATCAAGAAGACACTACTTTAGGTAACACACTTTGATGATTATGTTCCTCATACGTTGTTTCAACATTGATTTCCAACCTTTTCTTTTTTTCCAAAAAAACTAGCAGAGTTCCACCGCACATTACGTGGTATTTATTTTAAGAATAGAATTAATTTTTATGTACTTTTTGTGTTTTACAGTTAAATTGGAAACAAAGTACTTTATAATTTTTATTTTTTTTAGTCATTTAAAGAAAACTATATGAGTAATGAAGTGGGATCAATTTAGTTGAAATTGTTAAATAGTGAATACAATAAAATTGGTAATTTATAATATTTCATTCAAATTAAATAAGAAATAATTATATGTTGAAATTCATTTTAAAATTTTATCATAATTATAAGATTATCATTGTAATAAATTTAAATAAATATCAAATTATCCTATTAGTCCCGGTAATTATAAAATTCCCTCAACTAACAATTAGTCGATTTAAAATAAGATTTTGTGATATATAAATATATATGTATATACACAAATATTTCTATCAAAAGTGCTCTATAATTGTATAAAACAAATCGAAATTTTTGGTATACTCGATTCTTTGCTTCTTTGGATTTTCTTCAGTGGTATAGTACAATGACATATTTATGGTTTTAAATACAATATATATTTTAGAAGTTATATATATTTTAACAAGTTATGATTGATTATATATAATTTAAAAATAAAATATGTAAGATGTAATAATATTGGTATGTTATTTTTAGATAAATTGAGTTTAGATTGGTCAAAATGATTTCAATTCTCCCGGTTGAAAGCAGATCCGAACCAAAGCCCCAAAACACAAAATCACCGAAACAAAAATCAATGAATTCATATTATATTGTGCTTTGGAAAAGTATCACTTTAAAAAGGTACATATAGATTTGGGGTGCAACTTTTAACTAGCCTATTTAAAATAAAAAGGAGAAATAATTGGCCAGTATATCCCATATTTAATTAATTTAATTTTGTACATGTGTAATTTTCAGCTGATGCAATTGAGCGGATGCTAGTCAATGCAACTCGTAATTCAAAAGATGCAACAATGGATCAAAACACAATTGGACAATCAAGTCATAGCAACAATGAAGAAACAAGTAATTCAAAATATGCAGAATACAATCCAAATATTTAAATCAAAGGCCAATCAAGGCAAAGCAATAATGAAGAGACACCACCCAATAAAAGTATTCCTTTGTTTAAAAATAAATAAATAAAATAAAAAGAAGTATTCCTAAAGGTAATTTAAGAAAATCCTCAGATTCATCCTTTGCTTTATTTAAAATTGACTTATTACTTTTTCTTTTAATCAAAATCTCGTCATAGATAAGCAGGGTTATTAAATGGATCCTATAACCATTAGAAACCAAGTGTCTTTACATAGTGAGAAAAAGATGAATGAGCCTTACCAGCCTGACGGTGAACAAACGAAGCAAGGACTTTAATAATTGTTCTTTTTACGCTAATCAACGGACAGGGTACATTCCGATAAGTTTGTCAAATTAGCTATTCTAAAAAACAAATATAGGCACAATTAGTTCAGGTCTAGATAGGGTCTGTGCTAGGGGCGGAACCAGGGGGGTGGCGAGGTGGTGCTGGCGCCACCCCAAGGATCCGGCGGCCCGAAAATTAGTGCTAAGGGTCACCGGAATTCATGGTTCCGCCCCCTTCGAAATTGGTAGGCGGTGGAATCTGGCGAGCGGCGGCCGCGATAGAACGACGGAGAAGACGACGTTCTGATTTTGTATTTTTTTGTTTCCTAACTTATCAAAACGACGTTGTTTTGATAAGTTAAACGACGTCGTTTTGATTTGCTGCTGAGAAAAAAAGGAGGGCCGATTGGGGTGAAACCCAATAGGCCCAACCCAATGTAACCCTAAATGTTACATTACCCATTTCAGTGCTTCAATGCTTCTTCTTTTCGCAGAACAAAAGCATTCCAGCGCCACACTGCTCGGCTGCTGAGTCCGCCGCCTGCCCCGCCGAATCTCCGACCGTCCAACGCCTCCGTTCATTCGCCGCGCCGCCATCCGTCCGCCACGCCACGCCTTTTCAGTCCCCCTTGCCTGAGCTCCTGGTTCCACCACTGGTCTGTGCACCTCTGAAAAAACCTATCCCTGCAGCCTTCTTCTTCTATTTTTCCCCATCTTTCCGTTAGGAGCAGTGGTGGAATTAGGGGGGCGAACCAGTGCGGCCGCCCCCAACCTTCGGCGAATGAACAGATAGATATACATTTATTCTTCATTCGCCCCGGTAAGATTTAGGTAACATCCGCCCTTCCTAAAATTTAGTTAACATCCGCACCTCCTAAATTTTGGTCAAGTTCCGCCACTGGTTAGGGGAGATGGGGAACAATAGTTTATTTTAATTTATATTTCTGTTATTCAATAAGTGTGAGATTTATCTCCACATATTAGTTTTGTTTTTCGACCTAATCGATTAGATCATTGTGTTCATAATGATAGCTCGATTTAATTGTTCACGTTGATGTATTGTTCTCGATCTGCTTTACAGATTGCGTGTTCGTAATTTCGTTTGTACTTTTGCTTTTGAGTTTCCATTAATTTGGATACGTCAGATATGTGTCAGATCTGTGTCAGATCTGTGTTTTTCAATGTGTTTACAGTTTTGACAACATAGATCGTGGTTGGATCAAGTGGTGTTACAGTTGTAGAAGATCCCTGTTTGGCGCAGTGATATTGATGAGTGATACGCTCCTCTTTGCCAAGTGGTTATGTTTTTGCAGGAAGCAAGTTAATATCTCTGAGGGCGATGTTACAGTTTTTTTATTGGATCTCTGATATGTAATAGTAAAGACGATCAGTCTGGTTGACAAGTAATTTAAATATCCTTGCAATATGTTAGTTATTGCTAGAGACTAGTTAAGTTGGATGTCAATTACACTCATTGTAATCTTCGATGGGCGTTTTCTCCAACATCTTGGAATGATTAATTTTTAAAAAAAAATTGAAAAAGAAAACAAATCTAGGCTATCCATACTTAAAATAAAATACTCAAATAACGTATGGATACAAGGGCAGCAACTAGGTGAAGCTGCAACATCCTTTTAAAAAAAAACTCTCTGATGAGACATTGACTAAGGGCATGTAAAATGTTAGTTTCTTTGTGGTTTCTTTTTTACTAAGGGCATGTACAATGGAGATTTTTTCTGGTCTCTTTCTAAAGAAAGAATACAAAGAAACCACAAATAGACCACAAATCCCCACAATGAGGGTCTCTTTGGGGTTTCTAAAGGAAGTGGGCCAGAGGTAAATGGAGCGACCACTCCATGCAGTTTCTTTTGAAAAGCACCCCATGTGGGTGATGTGACAGCCTGTGAATAGGCCACGTGTCCCACTCAGCCCCATCTTTTAAAAAAATCGTTTGCATGCATGGGACACAAGGTAGCCTATGATTAGGTCATGTGTCCCAATCAAAAAATTTTATTAAAAAATTCTAATCATTTTAAATTTTAATCTACATTTTTTCTCTCTAATTTAATTTTAATTCATGAAATAATTAAAAAAAGATATTAAAATTAAAATTAAAATTGTAAAAAATGAGATTAAATTTTAAAATTAAAATACAGTATTAAATTTTACATCTAATTTATTTAAATTAAATATTGAAAGTAAAATTAATGAGTAAGATAGGGAAATAAAGTGTGGTTTCTAGCATAGTGTAGATAAAAATGAAGTAGTTTGTTTGTGGTTTGTTTGTGGTTGCTTTTGGTGAGGTGGAAGAGAGAGAATGAATATTTAAGGGTGTTTCTATATCACGCCCTGTATTTTACTAGTTACGCACTAATACGTACACATACCCATATTATTGTTTGTAATATCAATTTTTTGTTTGTTTGAAATTTTTTTCTTGTTTAAAATTGTTGTGGAGATGAAATTGTTTTCATTTCTCTCCCCCCTTAACCCTTTCGGCCACCAATCCTCTCATCACCAATCCTCCGGCCACCTACTCCGCCGCCGACCACCGCCTGCGGCCGGCCACCATCACCGAACACCGCCTGCGGCCACCTCCACGGAAAAAGTTTGTAATTTCATTTTTTTGAACTCGTTTTGAACACCCTAATCATTGGAGCACCTTATTTTTAATATTCTTTCGTCGAAAAATCATGTTTTCAATCGGCCGAACATGAAATTTTGTTTGAGTTTTGAAATTTGGGGCTGAGCGTCGACGGAGCTAGGGTTGGGGGTGAGAATGGTGGCCGGAACGACGGGGGACTGGCGACGATGGGTGGTGTACGGGTGACGAGGGATGGCCGATGAGTGACAGATCTGACGATGAGGGGAGATCTGATGTTCGGAATGAGGGCGGCGGGGGTGGAGTGGTGAGGGCGGCGGGGGTGGAGTGGTGAGGTCGGTGACTGGTAGGGGGGCGACGACGGGTGAGGGTGCGGACGGCGGTCAGGGGGGCGAGGGATGGGTTCTCGGGTGTTGGTACATTTGGGGATGGGCGATTAGTTAATTCATTAGGGCCATTTGGGAATATTTGGGCCTAAAAGCAGTATTAGTTAGTTCATTAGGGTCATTTTTTGTATTAAAATATGACTTATTATTAGTATTAAATCAGAGCTTATTAGTATTATTAGTTTGTTAGGGCTTATTATTAGTATTAAATTTGGGTTTGAAACTAGGGTTTGAGGCTTATAATTAGCATTAAAATTATATTAAGGTTTAGGGCTTCTACTTAGTATTAAAATTAAAGTAAGGTTTAGGGTTTGTAGATATTACAGTTTTCAATTAAAATTAAAATAAAATAAATTAAATGGTTAAGTGTTTTTAAATAAATAGTTTTCCTTAAAGTAAGGGATTACAGTTTTCGTTAAAGTAGGGGATTAGTGTTCTATCAATAATAGAAATAAAAGAAATGAATTGGTTTAGACTTTTTAAATAAATGGTTTAGGGTAGGGTTTTAAATTAGAAATAAAATGAAATTGTAATACGGGAATTAATGGAAAATCTGAAATGAAATTTTAATTAAATACAAGAATATGAAAATGTTGTTCGGATTTAATTGAAAAACTAAAAGAAATTTGAAATATATAATATTTATGGTAAAATGAGCAAACATTATATTATGAAAGTAAATTTTAGATATAAAATAATATTCGGAAAAAAACACTTGCACTAAAAAGTGTGAAAATAAAATTTGATGACAATCCCATTTAATTAGTATTTATTTAGATAATTAACCAAAATAAATAATTTTTCATGTACATAATAATGAAAGTTTTTCTAGGGATTTGTTCCTTATGTTATACCATTTGATATTACATAATTGAATATGTAATTTTTGGAAATATAATTTTGCAAGTAAATAGAATAAAATGAAAATCTTGTTTGGAATATGTTGAAAACTAAATATGATATTATAATATAAAATATTATAAGAATCTATAAGAAAACATAATAATATAAAAATAAAGTTCACTTTAAATAAAAAATTATGAAAATGACATATGAATAATTTGATGATAGTCCCATTTAATTATTAATTTTTTTGTAACTGTCAAAAATAATTATCTGTTTGTATAGGAAAAATGGAATGTTTTGTTAGGAATTTTTTATACATGTTATAACATTTCATTATACATAACTAAACATGTAATTTATTATATTTCACATTTCACATTATATTTTTATATGTGTTATATATATTCCTCCTGTAATTATTTAATTGTTAGGGTAATAATTTTTTTCATGTGCGCCGACGACAGACCCGTTGAAAAAGGCCATTGTATATGTGACAGGGGGATTAGTGTGTCCGCCAGGGTGGCCAGAAGTATTGTGTCAATGCACGAACAGTTGCTCGATTTTGTGCATGATAACGAGGTACACATTGAGCCGGTCGGTGGTGCTTTTGAGCCGATGGGAACCTGGGATGGTCCGAATCTGAACATTGTCAATGACGGTGGAATGTATTCAATCCAGGAGGAACAAAACTGGAAATCATTGTTCCATCCAGGGGATGAAGTATCCGCACATAACCCGCATGATGGTTGTGGTGCCGATCCTCGACCCTTTTTCGAGGGGGGACATTGGATGTACCATGTCCCCCCTGTGGCCCTCCTGAGAAGGTTATTCAGGTGAAGATGAACATTTCAGTAGCTAGTCGTGGAGGAGGTAGACATACGAACATGAACTGAGCTGGTCGATTTGCCTAGTTTTTCGGTGAATCGTGCAATGTTCATAAGGCTGTGACTGATAGGGGTGTTCGGAACAAGAGGAAGCTTGTTGTAGATGAACCCTGGATTGTGCATGGGCTAAAGTCCGGTGGCTCGGAGGATGACTTTGTTTTACCCAATTTTGGAGGTCATGTCGCAGTCAATGTTTGGAATGGTGTAGAGCGGGGTTTACTGAAATGCCACATGTGTGCTACTCTTTGCAAGTAGCTAGTCACTACTCTCCCGGATTGAAGTGATGTCGTTCAGGCAAGGATACGTGCGACCGACCTGTCTCATCTCCCTGCAATTATGTTCAAGTACCTGGACATGGCGTTAATATATGCTTTTGTGGAGAGGTGGCAGCATGATACGAACTCCTTCCATATGCCTTTTGGGGAGATGACCATCCCGTTGCGCGATGTTGAGATGATTCTTGGAATACCTATTGAGGGTAGATGTGTTGCTAGTACGATGTCGGCGGAGGCTTTTCAGGAGGGGAGTACGGAGCTACTTGGGAAAGTTGTGGAGTCTTTCTTGCGCGTAGACTGGAACGGGGGTAATATTGATGGGTAAGCATTGATGGACATGTGTGTAGCGGCGGGTCAGAGTGATAAATACCAATTCATGTGCTACATGCTGACCCTTTTTTCATCCACTCTCTTTGTTGATAAGACTGAAACTAAGGTTAGAGCCAGCCTACTCCCGCTAGCTGAGTATCAACTGTTCTGGGGTTCGGCGGCCCTAGCCTACTCTTATTTACAATTAGGAATTGCCTCCAGATCCAAGGTCCGTGGGCTGTGTGGATGTTGCACGCTACTAGCGTGGATATAAGAGTAATTTCCCATGTTCCATCTGAGACAGAGTGCATCACCACCTCTTCCAGGTCAAGCCAACCGTTGGCATTCTAGAGAGAGATTGGCGAAGGATACTCAGCGTCTTATGACTATCAGACGCCAGCTAGATGTTTTGCAGGCTGATCAGGTATGATTGGCAATGTGTTAAATTTATTGTGAGAATTGGTTTGCATATGACATTTATAATTGTCATTAACAACTATTTAGGGATTGGATGCCGTATGGAAATGACGTTGGCGGGGATGGCAAGGGGGTTACTCATTACCGTGACGTGATTCGTTACCTCGATGTAATGGAGTCGTATATGCCCGATCGGGTGGTGCGCCAGCTGGGTTTCGTGCAGGAAATTCCATTCGGCTTGAGGATTGAGCCTGAACCTTTCTCTAGGCCGGCTAAACCTAGCGGCTATTCAGTGACCTACTCAGGGAGGATGCAGTTGTATTTATGGGACTTTCGGGTGACATGACACCGCGGTCAGCTAGGCGAGTTTCCTACTGCCACCAGTCCATTTGAATGCACTATGGACTACGAGGATTGGCTTACAACTCATTCTCACCCCCTGATAGCAAATCATGAACGTGAAGGTATAAGAAGTGGAGCTATCTCGAGAGATCTTAATTTACTGGTATGTTTTTTCCTGTAAGTGATTGCTTTCATACTTTTAAATGTAACTTTTCGGAAATGATAATATGTATTCACTTTTGAGCAGTTTTTGGATGATATGATGAGCGACTTTGATGTGTTTGAGCTTGGAGATGGTCGTGAAATACCTTTGGAGCGTATGCAGGAGTTGGTGGCTACCATTATGATACCTCGTTACGCTGAGTACTGTAGACGCCATAGATGTGAAAGCATTCCCTAGGAGAGTGGCTCTTTTATGTACCTGAAATAATTTGTTCATTGTTCACCAATTACGCTGTTTTTTTAAGTTTACTTGTTTTGATTTAATTGATGTTGTTTGGACCATTTGCCTATTCTTATTCATTTCTATACCACGTACCCTTCCATTACATTCAATGACCTAACCCCTGTAGTGTGACATTAATATATTCGAAGCATTTTAATATATTATTCCAAAAAACATGCATCACACACATATTGTAAGAGAAGTAGTCCAACATAATAAATTTGCCTTATGATTTAAAAATGCATAACATCCGATTAATTATTATACTTGGTATGCTTTGTTCCACACTTCCATCCTCCTACAAAAGGGTAATTCCCAGTCGACAACATCCAATTTTCTTCAAACCATCCATTGTTGGGCCATCGGGGGCATGGGGGCAGTTTCCCTTAACTAGTATCCTTAAGAAATGCTCTGCACTGGCCACATATACAATGTGTAGCTCCCTCGATGTTCCTTCCTCGCCGCCGCCCACTCTCAATGGGAAAACTGTACGACAAAAATTTGCAGACCCATTACCGGTAATGTAGTATAAAACTACAACCGTGTTGTAGTAGGTGGCCACAGGAAACATATCCCCAATCACGATGAACCAATGTTCATGACCACATGGACCTCTGGAGTGTCTGATACGGGTCCTGACTAAGTCAACCTCATCCTTTGAACTGTATATAGGAACATGATCTGGCCAATGAGTCGATATCTCATTATAAATCGCCCGACGGGCTCTAGACCAGTCATCATCACCGTCTACATGGAAGGCATTAGCGATGCATCAGAACCCACTATTTCCATCACTGATGACAATGTTCCAACCCTCGATTTCACGCCTGATAATGTGGAGAACACATTTAAGATATGGGAACGTTGCTGTGGGAGAAACATTATGACGAATTTAAGGGTTTTTTAACTATGAAATTAAAATGAAATGAACTCATAATGTGGGGGAATACCGTGTCGACTTCCTCATCCTGATCTACCATGACCCGGTAACCTCGAACTTTACCGGCTAGGGGATGGCCCATAACGGTTGTTTACATGCTCGTGGTAGCTCGGTAACCGCCTTGTAGACCCTTATCTGGGGACCTGCTCGCTTGGTATGCCACGTGTCCTCGTAACATTATCTGATTCTTCAATTTCACCGTTCTCTGGATGCAACTGCTCCTTTATGTAGCTAGAAACCCGGCGGAGAACAGATGGGTCACTACTTGCCAGCTCTTCCAACTGACTGTTGAAAAATGATTGGTCCTTATCACCCATGGAAATATTTTTCGAGCATTGCAAGTCGACACCCAGAACCAGTGTCTTCAATAGTGGATGAATGTCATCCAGGTATAGGGGGATTCCTTGTTCAGTTGCCGCATGCATGACACAAGCACATGGAATTCCATGCGTTGAACGCAGTACACAACCGAAATATACATAAACCCATAGTCCAAGTGTTGCCACCCTCCTCTGCTAGTCTTTCAACTTATTCAGGTAATATTTAGACACATTGTTAAACAAATTGTGGAAAATGACTGTGCGGTGCAATCTATCGGTGTGCATTCTTGATCTTTCAAGTCTGTCCTTAATCTTAGTAATCTGGTCGACTATCATCAGGTCCACACCCCTTTATACAGTATCGAGGGAACTAGTGAATGTTTGCAACCACCCTTTCAATGACGAGTGTGCGTTTCGACACGGCATGTAGTTGTGTTCCCAAAATGAAGATATCCACTTGTCCATGCCTGAACAAATTTCTCCTTATGGGGATGGAGCCACGTAGTCTCAACATAATAAATAACTTCTTCGCTCGAAGATCAAGCAGTCCTCAAATCTGTCAATGCAGCTTCGTATTCAACAACGGTAGGGGCATTGCAAACAAGGGACCAATTGCCACTTTTGAAGGATGCCCCATTACTCTTACTCTCGGTTAACACAGTAACACGTGCCTCCACATCCTTGTTAATATTCCATGTACATAGTAAATATTCTGAATCTGGAAACACTACCCGAATCGGCCTAATCAATTCGAGCTTACGATCTGTGACTACAACCTTAGGGACCGGTCCTTCGACAAGCAATCCTCACAGTTCCTGTAAAATCCACTCATAAGTATCTGTCGTTTCTTCGACGACAATGACATAAGAGATCAGGAAATTCAGGTTATACGGAGACACGCCGTATCAATTTTTCTTGTACGTTGAATCGATAACCACAACCCATGGATAAGTCCGGAATGCCACAACGGCTTCAGGATGAGCCAAGAATAAATGGGTCAGGGTACCGTCGGGAGCTGCACGATGGCTAGTAACGTATCCGTTGGAGGTGGCCTGGTGCAAACAATTCTCCGCTATGTTGCGTCTGCCTCACCTTTCCCTTTCATAAGCTGATCGCTCATTATATATTTTCCTAATGGTATGATTCAGGCTTGAAAATTCACGACTGAGGCTCACATTAATATGCATAGGACCTGTCTCGGCATCCGTCAATTCTCTAATCATTTCTTTCGCTTTGGCATGGAGCCTGCTACTCTGTCTATTCCCCTCAGGGTATATAGAGAAATGGTGGTTGTGGGTCCCTTTTCGAGGATCCTTGCATTGTTCAATGCACCAACCCTCCCCTGATTTACTCTCCCGCATAACAATCGTGAAAGGGCAAGAACAACTTCTAGTCGACGTGTTACTTCTTCGGACAACATCTGAATCGCTTATATCAACCTTATCAGTCCGACCCCAATTTCAAATACAATATATCCTCAGGGGATCATTTTTTTTTTGTAAGTCGACGTCACAAGCTCAAATCCAACACGAAGGGCTGTCTGTTGGAGGTACGAATAAGCTTCGATTTGACTAGGAAACATATCTGTTGTCGCGAATGCTGATTAACATATCTCCTCAGGGGCTCATTATTTTTTTGTAAGTCGACGTCACAAGCTCAAATCCAACACGAAGAGCTGTCTGTTGGAGGTACAAATAAGCTTTGATTTGACTAGGAAACATATCTGCTGTCGCGAATGCTAATTAACCATTCTCACAGGAACCGCTCCAGATGAGTACTCGCCATCCTTAAATAACATTACATCCAAACTCATTATTTTCGTGCTCAAAAATAATATAATAAAAAAATAATGTTATCACACTCCATTCTAACAACCAATAAAAAATAAACCTTAATTTTCTTCGATACTACATGACATCTGATAGCCTATTAATTCATGTGTACGTGTTTCTTAAAAATGACAAGAAACACCTACACAAATTATGATATATAATCTTATAAAACTAATTGAAGCCTTTAATTTTTATAAACATATACTACTTAAAAGTAACATATTATCAATTCTTAATGATGAAATCTAGAACAATATTAATTTCTACATGTGGAGCCATACATACAACATTACATGTTAACTACATTTTAAATTATAATAAAGGCTCACAACCTTGTACGAATATTAAATTAAATTAAATTAATAAAGGCTCACATTCAAATTAAATTAAACCTTGTATGTTTATTAAAAAAAATTGAGCGCTTTATTACAATGAAATATATTGAAGTATTTTTTACTTTGAACAGTTGATGTTAAGGCTTAACATTCAATAAACTTTAATAAGATTAAAAAAATAAATTTTAATCATGATTTTTTCTAAATATAATAAATTACAAGTTCATTACTAGTATTATTTTGTTTACTTTAGTTTATATAAAATTTTATGAATAAGAAAATATAAGTTATTGTCTTATCATAATTCAATATTTTTAAAGCTAATATATAATTTATATGTAATACTTTTTAATAAGCCAGAAATGATATATATATATATATATTAATAGTTAGATCAATCATACAAAAATTTATTTCTATAATTTTCGTAGCTAGATTATAATTATTTATATTGCAAGATATATTTTAAATCAATCAAATCATTTATTCTAAATCTCTAAAGTCATTTTAAATTTTAATAACACATCACAACTATAAAAGATGAAATATAAAATAAAACCTTCTTTTTAAACAATTAATAAGTCATAAGTTTAACAATTAAATTAAAAAATAACTCATGAGACATTGACATTTGAAGACCCAAAGGCAGAGAAAAAAGTGGAACAATAATTTTTCACATTATGAAAATTTAACCCATGTTTTATAGACATTTTGGGGGGAAATTTTGGATTATAGCAATAAATGACATTAAATATGAGGAGACGAGAGTTGGGGAAAGAGAACCCAAAAAAGCTATGAAATTTGAAAAAGAGAAAGAAACATGGAGGAGAAAGAGAAGGAATAGGAAGGCTGAAAAAAAGGAAAGGCGAAATGTAGGATGAGAACCGAAAATGGGGGCCAGGGGAGAAAGAACCGGAACATGGGGAGGAGAAGGAACCGGAACATGGGGAGGAGAGGGAACCGGACCTGGAGGGAGGAGAGGGAACCGAACCGGGGAGAGGAGAGGGAACCGGACCCGGGAGAGGTGAAAGAACCGGAGGGGGAGGAGAAAGAACCGGACCGGGTGGGAGGAGAATGAACCGGACCGGGGGAGGAGAAGCAACCAGACCGGGGAGGATGAGAACTGGGACGACGGGGAAGGAGAACCACAGCCGCCCACCGCCATCGCCGCCGCCGGTCGCCGCCTCTCGTCACCGGCCAACTCTAGATATCGCCCCACCTATCGCGGCCAGCTACCACCACTGCCACCGCCTACCGCCGCCGGCCGACCCCAGATATCGCCACCACCTACCGCCCCCAGCCACCACCACCGTCGCCGCCGGTCGCTGCCTACCGTCGTCGGCCGCCGTCAGTCTACCGCCACCAACTTCCTTCGCCGGCCACCACATGCCGCCTCCAATTAATAATTAACATTAAATACAATTAATAATTAATAACTATGCAATTTCATTATTGATTTAAAAATATCCAAAATACGTAAGGTATTATTTATTTAGCACAAAATACAAGGCGTGATATAGCAATCCACATATTTAATGGTGCATTGTACATGCTCTAAAACCTGTGATAAGTAACTCTCAAAACCTAGATCTTACTTTCTCTCCCAACGCCTCCTCCCTCACTATATAACGTATCTTTCACACTAGAATCACATTGCCCATGGCCAGGGGCGGAGCCAGAAAGAATCAGTGGCGGGGGCTGATATGCAAAGAGAAAAAAATTGTCAATTTTCCTTCATATTGGAGGGGGCTGGAAAAAATTTACCCTAAAAATTCCCGTAAATTTTAACTTGGCGGGGGCTGGAGCCCCCTCCAGACCCCCTACATCCGCCCTTGCCCATGGCGGGGTATCCCAATTACCACCTTCGCTGACACTCTTAAACAACTAAAACCCGCCTCAGACCTAATTACCCTACACCCGCACTTCAATTACCCTACGCCCTGTACACCAGCCATTGACTTATTACTTGTTACTTACTCCCTCCGCCCCATTACTTTTGGCCCATTTTTTTCACGGTCTCCAATGATCATCTTTGACCGTCAATATCTCTAGTTACGTATACCAAATCAGCATAAAAAATTGATATTTAGAAAATATATGTTAAGATGAATCTACCCATATCTCACATGATATTTTTATCATATATATACACACACTTATATTAGTGTTCAAAATTCATTAAATTTGACTTTGAAAAATTTATCCAATGGTTTTGGGACAAGGGATTATACCACAACAATGAAAAAGTGAAGATATACATAGATGTTGAAAAATTGGGGTACACATAAAAAGTTACCTCCCATCTCTATGATGTATGATGAAAGTGGAAAGCGAATTGGATCCAAATATAGTGAATTTATGGGCTCAATAGCCAGAAATAGCAAACATTGTCCCGTTGATGTGGAAAATTGGCATAGCAAAGGATGATGGGCATGCTTAGTCCTTCTAAGGTAAATAATGATATAAACGGCAAACTTTAACTTTTGATAATTGATTAAAAATATGTATAATTAAAAATTATAAAATATTAATTTTATGAAAATGTACATTAATAGAATTTTGAATAATACAATTGCAGTTTATAATGTGACAATGGGAGTACGATATTTTCTTGTAAAATTCAATTAATATACATGAATTTAACGTTGCATTTTTTCCATATGACACCACTCTGTGCAATGACAACTCAGGTTTTCTTTGATTTCTCTTAAGTGGAGGAATTACGAAAAATTCATAAAGCAGTATTGGGTCCCTAACACTTTGAATACAAAGTTGAAGACAAAAGATGAGTTTTTGAACTATCCCAATTACTTCGTTAATAATTATTTTTTCCAACTTCTTTTACCACATACCCACAATCACAAGCATCTCTACTAAAATATGTTTAAATTGTAGGCTCAAATAGAGAAAAAAACAAAGGATTACCAGAAGGAGTGGAAGAAATTATTGCTCGGATGACATTTTTGCTCAGGTCCGTGGCCCAGACATACCAGGGTATGTGGAACCACTCCATCTAGAGCTGTCAATTCGGTTATTCAGGTCAGATTCAAGTTTGGGTCAAACAAATTCGAGTTGAAACGGGTCGAAGTCTGTTGGTCGGGTCGGGGTCGGGTCGAATCGAAACAGGTCGAGTTGAAACGGGTCGAAATCTGTTGGTCGAGTCGGATCGGGTTCGGGTCGGGTTGAAATGGGTCAAAATTTGTTTGTCGGGTTGGGTTGGGTCGGGTCGGGTTGGAAAGTGTCGAAATTTGTTTGTTGGGTCGGATTAGAAAGAAAGCTAGAATAGAAAAGAAAATAGAATAGGAAAGAAAAATGTTTTGAAAAATGGGTTACGAGCTACTCTAGAACATGTACTAGTGTTTTCTAACATTTCACAAAAAAATTACTATTTAATATTTCTATATTTATGCAAGAATAACAAAAATCATGTAATTTGAACCAATGGATTATGGGGTAACACAATTTTGATCCACAGTGTACCGAGCTTGAACATTTATTTTTAATTATATTTTAAACTCATTCAAAAATTAAATGTCGTTTAAAAATATTGTCGCATTTTAATAAAGCAGGGAGTTCAAAATATGAAAAATAGTTTCGAACAAGCAACAAAATTTCACACAAGTTATCATAGTATTTTTTAATGAGATGTGATACATTTAAATTATGCTATGATTGTATCGGGTTCTTTTAAGATCAAGTTCTTTTCAAATCAGGTTCTTTTCGGGTATTATTTAATATTATTTAAATAATATTTATTATTTATTATTTTTATATTTAGGTAAGAATAACAAAAATCATGTATTTCGGAGCAATAGATATTGGGGAAACACAATTTTGGGCCACCGTGTAATTTTCCAAAAATGAGTACAAGTAATCAGTGTTGACATTCGAGACCCTTCCGTTCACCAATACATGCCCAAATCGCAAAGTCGCAATCGTATATTATTCAATTGAATTTTGGTGTCGCCAA
>JAULKM010104551.1:0-24792 GCA_032355605.1 Rubia tinctorum | reverse complement strand
ACAGAGATCCGCAGGAGTCTAGAATCAAGTCGAACAAGGGTAATGGGCGGATTAGCTGGTTCAATTTTCAAAGATCTACCTACTTACGTGACTCATAGATGCATTAGATTGTTGCGTGCGGAATTCATCAGGAAGGGTGATTGTTGTTGTGCATATCAGGTGACTCATGGCTTACCTTGTTCCTGTCAGTTGCGAGCGTTGTCAGAAATGGGAGATTACCTTCGCCCGCAGAATGTGCATGAGTATTGGCAGACACTTGAGTACGGAGATGATGTTGAGGGTGGTAGCACTGATGCTGATGCTGATGAACTAGGCGGTTTATTGACAGACCTACGTCATCGGGACAAAGCCGATCAATTTCTTGTCACTAGGATCATCCGGAACGTAATGTATCCAGAAGATGCAGGTTTCGTGGAGCCAACACCAAATCTGCAAACTAGAGGGCGTCCCAAGAAGAAGAAGACTCAACGTCGTGAAAAATCGTGGTGGGAAGTAATTAGGGACAAATTCAAAGCCACATCAAGTAACAGTCGCAGAAACCCATCCACAGCATCCTCTTCGATCAACAACCAGAGAGGTAATTTGAAATTAATTCCATAGAAACATTTTGAATTGCATCTTTAATGAATGGTTAGCTTTAACTTTAACAAGTGTTTCTGGTTCGCACTTGTGTTCTTGTAGAGAATGACCTCGCAAGGCATCCTGCTAGGCTTCATCTTCCCCAATTTATGAGGTCTTTTGTGAAAGAGTATTTGAATATCGGAGCTGATGGCAATTGTGGGTTTCGTTGTATAGCTTCCATGTTTCACAATTCACAAGATGATTGGAGATTAGTGAGAAACGCAATGCGAAATGAAATACTTTGTCACGATAGGTACAACCTCGTGTATGGTTCGGATGAGGAGCGCTTATCTGCTGTCCGACGGCTTGACCATCGCTGCGGACCGTGTGGACCAGATCATTGGATGTCTACACCAGATGACTTGTTCGCAGTAGCTCAGCATTACCACTCAGTTGTGTCCCTGTATATGTTTGAGCGACCAGGTAACATCTCTGGTTGTTGTACTGTGTTGCCTATCATGGGTGATATCTCTGAATGTCTTACCCTCGATGAGTTAGCCATTATCCACATGGGTTCAACTTCTTCACATTATGTACGTGTAAAGTTTGAGAGTATCCATTATGCTTTACCACGATTGCATCCGGGGTGGCAACACTACTGTGACCAATCACTGTTGTCCTTGGAAGAGAGATATGCTTCAAGATTTGAGTATTGGAATGCAATGGTTGCAACATTGAGGCAACCTCAGTGAGCTGCACAACGATGTAATGAACTTGTTTAGTTTTATGGATCTATTTTAAGTCCTTGATTAGTTTGAACATTTGAACTTATTCGTACCAATGATAACATTATGCGCTTACTATAGGATTTTGAATCTTATGAACTTCAATAAGTAGTTGAGTCATGCTCTATTTAGAAACTGAAATAACAATACACATGTACAACAAGTAATTCACACGAAAAACATAGTAATCCACGATTTGTCAAATATTTTCTACAAAATAACATAACAACACACGGACAAGCTATTTGTTTCGCGCCCGGGGACCCATCTTGCTCTTCCGATAAGCGTCTGCCAAAGGCTTCCATACCGTCTTCACAAGTCTTTCCATCACTCTCATATCAATCTCTTCAGCAGGAATATCAGCAATGACATCTTCCACAGAATCAGCAAGAGCATCTGCACACTGTCATTGTAAACAAAAATTATCACTGACGCTGTCTGAAACTAATTTCAAATGGTTACAAATGAAAACAAATATGAGGTCAAATACCGCTCTTCTATCATTTCCGCTAGATGACGGAGTTGAAGAAGACTGTCTCTGTCCTTGTATGCAAGGGTGAGAAATTAGATCATACCACTCAAAGTACTCAAGAGTTACTCCTTCTCCAGTCAAGTGTACCTCTTCACTCTCGAACAATACCAAATGCTTGAGCGTCCAAAGGTATTGAACGATATTATCCCTATACTTCAACTCGTAGGATCTCGCTGTACGATCCCGTTGTACGATCCTTATACTTCAACTATTAATTGAGGTCGTAGGGTATAACACATCAAATCAGTATTTTGTATAACCAAATTCGAGGGTCATTTTAACACATCAAAATTGAAACATCCAGGACAGATTTTCCACACATATCCTCACAGATTTTTGAACCAAATGTGATTATACGAGTAACTTACAGGGAATAAGAAAAACAATTAACACTTCTTGAGCAAAGAAGTAGTTTGTATCATGACTCAATATCATAATATGATAGAGTTCTATCTACTGAATCAACAGTGGTAGAATAGCTGGGATCACACAAAATGAGGAACAACTACAACTCTTATGAAAAATCAAGCATACCAATATTGGCAAGCCCAGATTAATTTTGGTAGATAACAGCTATGCATAATGTCCTACAGCAAGAAAATCGAGGGATTGCTTGTAATTTGATGGACAGGGAAAAATTAATTCCTCCACCTGAGGCGACTCGGCGGAATCGGTGGCGACTCGACGGAATCGATGGTGACTCGGCGGGATCGGTGGCGACGCGGTGGAATCAGTGGCGACTCAGCGGAAATCGGGGTGGAGAAAATGAAGCGTTTGGAAGATCTCACACTACCATATTCAGAAGACGACTACGGAGCTCCAAAATCGGTCGGAGAACAGGGCCGGACGCTCCGAAATCGAGGTTGAGGTGACGCGCCGGCACCGCTGGGATTTTTGGACGCTCTAGAATTGCCCCGACAGAACAGGGTCGGACACTCCGGAGCTCGGAAAATGGGGCAGAGAAATCGAAAATAGGTGAGCTCGGCAGAGAGATGTCCGAAATATGGTGAGGTTGGCGGCAACGCTTCAAAACGGGGAGGCTGAACTGTAGCGGCGAAGGGGAGAAGAAAAGCAAATTTTCATATCTGGAAGATACAGGGGAGAAGAAGAAGTCTTAAGCCAAAATCATGTGCCAAAAATTAATTTCAACCAAAATCAGGGACCAAATTACAAGTTACAATAATAATGGGGTAACTTGGACATTCTGCCCACAAAATGGGGCTGCATGAGTAAAAATGGGGCTGCAAGAAGCAGCTCTGTTAGGTGATCGCTAGGACTAAGCAGTGTTCTTTTAAACAAGGTGATCCTACACGTGTTATAAATTCTCGTCAAAGGAGAAGAAATGTTGTAGCTAATCCTGAGAGTTCGACGGGTATATTAATTTTTTTGTTTTTGAAATTTTTTGGCTCCTTTGGATGAGTTTGTGATGTTGATTTTTAGTTGTTATTCTAATATGTATTTTTTTAGTTATATGTTGCATGCATTTGTTTTTAGTGTGTTTAAGTTACTTATTTTATGTACAATTGTTTTCATATGATGTTGATTTTTTATTTTAAATTAGAAACTGGATTTGTTTTGTTACATGTTGCATTATTCAGTATTCAGTGTGACTTTCTATTTATACTGTGTGTGAATTTTATTTCCATTTATTGTTGATTGTTGATTTCGATTAAGAAATTGCATGTTTTTAACTAAATGTTTCATATTGAGTATGTATTTGTTAGTTGAATTGTGCATGATTTATTACTATCATTTTGATGTTGATTTGGATTTATAAATTGTTTTTTATGTACATATTCCATTTGTTAATATTGAGTGAGTATTTGTTAGTATGACTGTCGATTTGTGTTTGTTGTGTATTTTATATTGAATTTGGAATGGATTTTTTTAGTTATATGTTGCACTTATTAGCACTTAGTGTGTATATATTTTGCAAGAACTACATTCAAACTTCTTGTTAAGATATCTTTTGAAGGTTTTGAGTCACTGAAGTAAGGGGTAATCACTCGTGAAAGAATAATAAAGTTTTAGAAGTTATGTGTTTCTGAGGGTAAGTTTTTTTATACTATGATTTTTAAAGTTGTTGTTTTTGTTGGTTTAATGATTATGTATAAAAAAATTGTGTGTGGTATAGTTGTTGAATTGGCTCGTCGATATGACACGCGAGTCAAATTGCAGGAGTCCTTACTCCGGCAGCTGTTTATAAGTGTTCTCGTGTTACTAGGCCTAGAAAGAAAAGGAAGAACGTTATCGTTCAGAAATAAGAAGGATGATGTTCATGTATCCCAACCTTTTAACTATGATTCATTAATGAGTAGCATTTTAGATGCTAGTGCAAAGATGGGTTATCCCATTGTGACTGCTGTTAATTTAAATGTTGTAAAGATTGTTGCTGATGGCAGCAAAGGGTTGGATGTTGTATATTTTTTTTTACTTTAATGTAGTATACAATGTTTTAGTTTGTTTATTTTACGTTGTTGATTGATTTATTTATCTTAATATTTTGTATGTTATAATGATGTTTTGATTGGTTGCTTTTGTTTTTTGGTCAGTGGAGTCACAAATAATGTAGCAAATAAAGATGATGCAGGTGATGTTGATTCAAATAAACATAATGTTGATGATGATGTGTATGGAGATAATGTCATGCAAGACGGTGATGTTCAGTCTGAATTTGCTTAAAATTAGGATGAGGAGGCAGTTTGTCGAGAAAATGAGAATTATGAAGTTGTTGTAGGAAATAATATTTCAAGTGTTTTCGTTGAAGGTTCTGGTGATGGATTTGTTT
Source organism: Rubia tinctorum (assembly GCA_032355605.1). Lineage (NCBI taxonomy): Eukaryota > Viridiplantae > Streptophyta > Magnoliopsida > Gentianales > Rubiaceae > Rubia > Rubia tinctorum. The sequence continues at coordinate 20,126 of JAULKM010104551.1, read as the reverse complement.
AGCTAGAGATAGCATTAATTATGTTACATATGACATTTGTTATAGTTATTTTATTAATTATTTTTTAGGTACGGTGTCACAAGATGTTGTGCTTGAACCTAATAGTGGTATTGTCGAAGTTGGGGTTCAGGACAAAGTTCCTGAACCTATTAATACTGTTATTGAAGGGAATATAATTTTAAGTGTTTTTTGAAGTTTCAAGTGATTCATTTTTAGTTAGAGATTCCATTATATTAGGGCTTACAATTTGAGTCAAAATTAATACCGTATCAACTAATTTACCAACCGAACCACGTATCATTTGTACCGAATATGTTGGTAATCGATGATGTGGTATGGTAGTAGCGTTCCATACACTTATTATGGGACGGTAATGGTATTGAAAATTTATTACCATGCTACTACCACAATATACCACACAACTATATATTAAAACTTATAACTCATATTATGTAAACATTGAAATTTTATTTTTTTAAAGATTTAGTCATTCATTAATATTAGAACTAATAGAAACTATTCTATGCTTTGATTCCAATATGTTGAATATTGGGAAAAGCGTTTTTTTTCTTAAATTAGATTTCTTCAAAACTGATATTTTTGTAATAAGTCTAACTAAAGTAAATCAAAATTATAAGTTTCTTTTAATTATTATAACTTACTACTATAGTTTTTAATGTGATATTTATCTTACGTTATTACTATGATTACATGATATTTAATTTTCTAAAAATTATGCTTATACAATAGAAAATTTAATTATTTACATTTTTGAATAATAAATTAGTTCATTATATTTTATATTTGGTGGTATAGTACCATACCATACCAATACCAGCCAACAGTTTGTATACCTATGTGTTGATATGCCTAGGATTTGGTACGGTATTAGTTTTTAAAAACAATATACCAAAATCGTTGGTATTGTACATAGTATTAGTAACAAGCGACGTTAACCGTACCGAATCTACCCCTACATTATATTAGTTAAATGTTGCATTTGTTATAGTTACTGTGTTGATTATTTTAAGACTAAATTGTTTTTTCGGTCCCCGGCATAACATCTTTTACCATCTTTTGGTCCCCAAGAGCAAAACCACATTTATTTAGTACCCCACAAATTCAAAATGAAATTTCCGGTCCCCAGATTTCGGGTAATTTTCAGGTAGACTATATTGTTTTTTGATCCCTAACATAGCATCTTGTACCATCTTTTGGTCCCCGAAAACCACCCGGAATCTGGTTTTGGGGACCAAAATTTTTACTTTGAATCTGTTGGGTCTAATGAATCGTGGTTTTTCTCTCGAGAACCAAAAGATGGTAAAATATACTATGTTTGGGACCAAAAAAAATTAGTCTTATTTAAATGTCCAGTGCCACAAAATGTTGTGGCTCAACTCGATAATGGTACTGGTGGAGCTGGGGTTCAGGACGAAGTTCGTGAACCTGATAATGTTGTTGATGAAGAAAATAGAATTTTAAGTGTTTCCGTTGATGTTTCAGGTGATGAATTTTTAAGCTATATATTGCATTATATTAGTTAAATGTTACATTTGTTATAGTTATTGTGTTGATTTTGTATGTTCACTGCCAGAGAATGTTGTGGTTGAAGTTTCAGGTAATGTTGGTGAGGATAATGATATCGACAGGATTGTTAATGATGATATAGACGAAACTGCAAATGTTCAAGAAGAATTTCATGATGATAATGTTCAAGCTATTGATGTTGTTTAAACTGAAGTTTAGAATGTAGTTCTTAAAGAAGAAATTGAAAAGGAGGCTAAGAAGAAAAGGAAGAAGGATTTGTTGAATAAAAGGTCTCTTATGGGACAGAAGAAATTGCTCAAGAAGTGTGATGGAGAATGAAGAAAATGATGCTAAAAAACCAAAGGAGTTGTTAGAGTTAGTGGGAGGAAGAGAAAGGTTGTGGATGACGGTTCTTCGTCCTCGAGAAAAGAAAAGAATTTGGATGTGGAGAAATTCAAAGGTGAAAATGAGGTTGATGTTGGGAAGAAGTATCCCAATCGTGTGTAGAAACAATTTGTGCAGGGTGTTGTTTATGATAGCAACACGTAAACTTTTTTTTATCTTTTTATTTTTTTAATATTAAGTGTTTTATTATAATATGTATGTTTTTACTTACATGTTGTGTTAGTTATATTTGAGTATGTAGTAGTTAGAAATATTGTGAGTGATTGCTGGTTTGATTTTTAATTAGATTTGCATTTATTTATATAAGTATTGCATTTCTTAGCATTTGATATGTAGTCATTAGTAATACTGTGTGTTACTTTTGGTTGATTTATAATTAGAATTGTATTTGTTTTCTTACATGTTGCATTACTTAGCATCCATTGTGTAGCTGTTACTAATATTGTTTGTGACTGCTAGGTTGGTTTCTAATTTGATTTGCCTTTGTTTATTTAAATTTTGCATTTCCTAGCATCCAATATATTGAAGTTTGTAATATTGTATGAGACTATTTAATTACATATGCATTTATTTACATATATAGTTCATAATATAGCATTCATGATGCAATAGTTACTTAGTCTGTGTTTATTTCAAACTAAAATGTGCATTAGTTTGTATAAATGTAGCATATGTTAGTGTTTAACCCATAGATATTTTTGATTTGATTATAGGATTGTGAAGAAATTTTCTACAAGTTGCTCTCCTTCAAAATTAAGTAGCTTGATGCTCTGCTTAACTCTAAAGCAGAAGCAAGATGTTAAACACATTGGGTTTGGTGCACTTCTTGATTCTATGATTTCGTCTTTGCCAATAGGGATCATTCATTGGTTTGTGGATAAGTTTCATAATGTTGGTTGTATGACATATTCTGCATTCCACGGGTTCCTGGACAATATGTGTATGTTTTGAAAAATAATGGTAGGTGTGTGTTGAACGATGTTGAGATAAGGAAGAGGTAGAAGGCTGAGATGAAAGCATATAATAATTGTAACATCTCATCTATTAACCTGTTAGGAGAAATTTAAAAATAGTGAGGGTGGTGTTTCATCGAAGAAAATTTTATTATATACTGTATGTGCACTTTTCTTGCTCCAACCAGTAGAAATATTGTTGACATGAAACTGGTTGGAGCGTTGGAGAATGTAGCTTTGATTAAAGACCTGGATTGATGTAGCCATGTGCTAGATCATTTATGTGAAAGTGTTGGAAATTTTAGGTGTGGAACAAAAAGTATTTCGGTGAGTGGTTGTGTTTTTGTAATGTTGCTGCAGTTATTTTATAGATTTCCTTTTAGAAGCTAGTGAGACTCCATTAGAGCACTGGAGTAGTGTGAGTTTGTTTAAGAGGGCTCAGGTACTTGAGAGGGCAAACTATGAGAAAATTAATGATTGAGGATGGGTGTCATCCATTGAGAAAAGACAGAAAGTTAAAAGGGAAATCTTTCGTTGAGCCGATACCCCTAGGGTCATTACTCTAATTGTTGTTGCTGAGGAGCCCAGATTAATGAAGTACTCTATTCCAATTGGACAAATGACCAATGAGGGTATTGATACAACTGTTGAAATTATAAGTTAGCATTCAGCAACCTAAAGAGTGTTTGATTTTTTTGGCTTGACGATTTGGTTGTATTTAGTATTTGGTTTTCTAAATTTTTTTAGCCTGTGTACAAAGATTGCATTTTGTTCAAATGTGAAATGAAGGTCATTAATTGGAATTTAGTGACAAATTTGGAGAGAGTAATGGGACTCGAACGCATCGTTAAATATCCATGGGCCACGATCAAAGATAGAGATTTATAGTGTTGATCCCTTACTCACTTTTAACTACTCAAAAGTAGATTGCGGTATTTTAGGGTGTCGTTCCCAAAGACTTAGGTGTTTGCGAGATAGCTTCACAAAGCACACACACAAGCATCACCAAGTGTGTGTATCGGGAGTAGAGAAAATGGGGAAGGGGTTTTGGTTTAAAGGGTTTAGGGTTTAGTATTAGAATTTTATCCTAACATGGAAATATGAACTACGAGATAAAGATAATAAGACAACTTGGGGGCTTATGCAACACATGTTTAGTATTAGAATTGTATCCTCGATTCCTATTCCCATATTCACAATATAATTGCTTCAAGCCATATTGCCGAGGTTGACTCACCTAAAACTCCTAATGACTAAGATCCCGATTCTGCCCCTCATCAAACTCTCACCTCCGCCTGCTATTGCTATAGGAGTGCTAAACTCACTGAACCCCTCTAGCCCTCATTATCGTGGTTAATAAACCCGTGATCATGCAGTAGGCTAAACACAATAGTAACATGACTCGTCGGGACCTCCACTGGGAACACCCACTACAATGGTGTGTGCTTTTACTTAGCGGCGGATTTAGAACAAAAATAAAGGGATGTTGCGTTGCTTCACATAAAAGTTTTAATCGTTAATTATTTTTTCTAATGTATTCAAGTTCTTTCATATTTACTATTCATATTACTTTTCAAAATTTTAATACTATATATTAGAATATTTTTCAAATGAATAGAAATCTATTAATTAATGATAGTGTATAAAAATTAATAATGAGATATAAAATAATATTTTAATATAATCAACTAAAATGTTGAAAGAGTATTATAAAATTATATTAGTAATGAGGGATTTTCATATTATTTAAATAATTATTCAAAAATTTTAAAATGAAAACAAAATAAGATATTATAAAGTATTATAATATATTGGTATCAAAATAAGATATTATAAATTAATTTGTCAAAAGTATTCTAGTAGGAAGTCGAATCCACGTGAATAATATGAAATTAGCATAACACTCCTCTAGTTAAAACCCCCGGACAAACACTATTTAAATATATTAAGAGTTAATTATTAAAAGAGAATGGAAGAAGATGATTCATCCCTCTCCATCAATGAATGTCATTCGTGGTCTCAACTTCATATAAAATCGAAGTCTTTAAACACTCAAAATATGAATTAAAGTCCAAAGAAATTCACACCTTTTACCATTTTTATTTACATAATATTAATTTCTTTGATTACAATAATTAGGCGCTTGAATGAAATCATAAATGGGGTTTAAAGGTTAAAAATATTTCTGCAACTAATCAACATAGTCGAGATGGTGCTCTAGCACCACTCAGCCCCCATTGAATCCGCCTATGCTTTTACGACCGAGATCATTAGTGTCTCATTAATTTCCCCCTAAAATTTTATCCGGACTAGCTTACAAACACTTGATATAACTTTAAGAACTAAACTACAATCCCAATTGAATATTAATCGTTGTCTGATAGTATGTGGTCGGGTCACTCCCGTATCGTTCATAGCCAAACTCAATTAAGTCCCTTAGTCAAATCCAACCAAAGAATCAACAATCACGCATATTTGTCACTTCTAAACATGACCGTCACACTGAACTTTGGCCAAACCTGACGAAAAGACAAAATACTCTCGGGTTCATTCCCGTAACTAGTGCTAAATCATGCATTGAAATCAATTACTTATACATCCTAACATCAAGCAAGCATAAGCATAAGAAATCGAAGATTAAGAAATAATGATAATAATGGCATAAATGACATGAATCTAGGAATCTCACAAATCATAACTAAACATATTTACAAAAGCTCCCAATCATAAATATAAGCTGAATAATGAAAACCTATAAAATACATACAAAAACCCATGGAAAAGATGTAAAAACTAAGAAAGATGAAGAAGAACTAAGGGTTTGGAGTCCCAAGTTGTGCTCAAATAGAAAAAGAGGAAGAAGAAGACTATTTATAGGTGGGAAAAGAGAGATGAAGGAGGTTCCCGCTTATCAAAACCCTAGTCAATAGGGTGGCATGGACCGTGCCAGATGGCATAGACTGAGTTGCATTGACCATGCGGATCTTCACAGCCCGTTCTCAGGTACCAAGTCATGAACAATTTTGATCCGCACGGACCATGCAAATATGCATGATCCGGTTTTCTGGGTTGTGTCCTTGAAGACTTGAATCTTGTTTTCATTGCTACGAGTTGAGCACTGATCCGATTTGGAATTTTATGTACTTTGATTTTATAGTGCTTGCAAAGACAAATTCAATGATTCTTTCCTTGGTAGCCAATTCGTCTTGTGTACAAGAATTTTATAGTGCTTCACCCACTACTATGCTTTGTTTCTTCAATCTTCTTCTACCACTTTTTAAGTGGCTTTCTTTCTTCTACCATTCTTGTGAATGACTTTTTTCAATCTTCTACCATCCTTGCGATTGATCTTCTCCATGATGGTCTCTAAATAATCTCACAAAACAAGTATAAATTTATCAAATCATAGAGGTAAACACGTTAGACACTAAATACTTACAAAATAGGGAAATTAGTGTGAATAATCACATAAGGTGATTATAACCCCCCATCATGTAAAACACCTAATAATTAATCATACTATCCACCAACAAAAACATCTAAAAATTTGTGTTAAATGCTCTATGAAAACATGCATTTCCCGTCTCATCGGAGAGAAAGTGCAAGTTCTACTGTGCAAAAAATACCACAAAGATTCCGATGCAACCATGACAACTGTAGACATGATAGCTGATCCAAGGACAAAGTAGCTGGTAGATAACATAGTTGCTCATTTTTTGAAAAAAACTTGTTCCTCTATTCCTTTTGTTTTCTCTTGGAAATTAGGAATGTGACGAATATGTTTTTTTATGGTGAAAATTTTATGTGAAGGCGATAATAATGTTCATCTTTGAATATGATGGACATGCTTATGTTCCATAGTTCCGAGAAAGATGTAGATGGAAAGTGCACAACCAACTACACTCGATTTCCATGGTATGCAACCCGTAATGTCATTGATGCATTGTTATGAAGAGAGTTATTTTGTAGCCCCTAAATAATCTCTAGGGATTGAATAATTGATCGAGTTAGAAAATTTTCACAACTTTCTTGAGTAAAGGATTTTTACCTCAGTAAGAAGAACACCTATGTTGAGAACTCAACTCACAAGGCCTATTGCAGATATTTCATTGAAGTTTGTTTTGTACCTGTCGAGGATCCAAAAGTATTTATGAAAGCAACATAAACCCATACTTCTTGTACATTTTGGTTGATAACTCCCTTGGATAGATCACATCCACGACCTTTTGATGGATGCATAAACCATAAGACTTTCAAACATCTTTTCCCGTTGTTCTTCATTCAAGGTTCTCAAGCCTGCATGCCAAAAAGGACAGATTAAATAAAAAAATAAATTATTGAGCTACAAGCAGGGATGGTCCAAGGTATTCTGAGGCTGTAAAAAAAATAGTTTGGGCCCTTTTATAAAAAATTTTATCCATGCAAAATATATAGGGAAAATATACCAATGTAGAATATAAATTTTTTTCGATTACTATAATTGTTTTTTCATTGCAAGCTAGTTGGCAATGCAATAACTTAATTATAATAAAAATTATGAAATTCTAGGCTCCTGCATCAATATAACTTACACTCCCTCTGTCCACTTTATCCTTTCCGTTTTGACTTTTAAAAGTTAAAAGTGTGTCCCTTTTATCATAAAATTTCCTTAATATATAAAATGGAACAATATTACACAAGATAGGTATATTCATTGTAACGTGTATTTTCTAAATATTATTTTAAGAAAATTGCTTATATAACCCTATCTAATTTACATAATTTCCAATATAACCTTATGATAATTGAAAGTATCAATATAAACCTATAAAATAAGTGAAAGTGTAATAATTTAGGTGAAAAGTCATTTTTGCCCCTCTAGAAAAAAGAATTTTTTAAAAAAATATGAATTTACTATTATTCCCCTAATACTCCTTCTTATCCTAAATTCTAAACTTTACCACACTCTTTCTTCTCCATCCCACTACCGCCCAACCCTAACCACCATCATTCTTCTCCCGCCACCCAACCCTAAGTCTCATCTTCACCACCTTTGTGTCGCCTCTCATCACCACCATCTTTCTTCTCCTTCATTTTTCATCCTTATCCACGCGCTCCACCCTCACCACCACCTTTAGAAGTCATTGAAGTTGCTTGAACTTCTCTCCAGCTATGAAACATTATTATTCCGGAAGCGTTCATTCTTGGGCTGTCGAGAAAGACTCCACATTGAGCGTTCTTTACTCTTGACGAAGAGTCTGTAGAGATTCACATGATCTCGAGGACCGTGATGATCATCTTCCCAGAAAAATGCAAGAATACCAGCTGGAATATTAAGGGTTTTCGGTTAGGAAGAGTTTAGTGTAGGGATGGAAGTGATGCGGGTTTTGGTGGAGGTCCACTTTGCATCCACCCAATTGGGGCGGGTATGGAGGTAATTTTGGTGGGGATGAGGCGGGTATGGGTATAAAGTTAGTACACATCATGGATAACGGGTCAAGTATGAATGTCAATTTATACCCGCCCCGCCCACCTGCCTGACACATTAAATACCCGCTATATATTTGTAAGGTATTACTAATTTATAGTAAAATTTTATAATTAAGCAACGATTGATAATCAATGTGAATTTTCCTCTTTAGTTTCTCGTGTTGGATCACCAAATCAAGTGATTATCTAAAATTTAATAATTAATCACCAAATCAATCAACAATTTACCTCTTTATTATCTTGAAAACTTCTCCTCGTCTCCAAAGACATCGTCTTCTTAGTGGAACTACAAGAAGATTGGCTGCCACCGTGTTTCTCTGTTCCATCATTGATGCCATGTTCCTCCATTGCTGCTCAGTATATTTGTCAACCGCCACCACTTTCGCAAACCCTTTGAACTCGAAACTGAGCAAGCTTCTCAGCATCGTTTTGATAGAAAAATTATTCTTCAACCAGAGGTAATCACTTGAATCCATTACAATCGCAGATCTTAAATTTAAGTTAATGGTTTCTGGTACATATTTGATTACTTGATTTCGTTGTAAAAATTTAATCATAGATATGTTGCTTATTGTTTTACATATTTTATTTAGACTTGTGGGGTACTAATTAAGTGATTATTAGAATGACATTAACAGACTTGTGATTTAGGGATATTAGTTCTTTCTTGTTTATCTTTAAATTTCATTACCCTGTACAAAGTCAGCCATCGGCTCTACCTGAATTTTTGCCAACCACTATTTCGTATTAATTTATAGTCCCATCTCGTGTTTCTCTACCTATAAATACAGTTGTAAGTCCCAATTCCATCTCCAATTCACAAGTCTAAGGAGATCAATTAACCGAAATTGTGACAAAAAATTATGTATGGAAACTTTGGAAAGAGTTGGCATGTGAACCATTTTTTGTTTAACTTTGCCAAAGAGTAATTAGAGGAGAGTTTCTTGGGTTTTGGTGATGGTCCTGGGAATGGAGTTGCTTGGGGTTGTGACTTTAGCTATGATCATGTAAAAATTAATGTTGAATATACTTCTTAAAAGGTAATCTTTTTTTAGAATTCATGCACCTGCATAATTTCATTCATAGAAAAAAGTTTGAAGGAATCAAACATTTTAAATTTGTAGCCAACAATTTACTATATTCGACTGAAGGAAATGGAGGTACCAGGCATATGTGATGATAACAACTTTGCAAGGCCGTTGGGTGAAAGAAATAGAGGTAAAATGCAATGTCCCTTAACCATATTGCCAAAAACACACCAAAACATGAACTCCAAATTACCATTGCTCTTAATATCGAAGAAAGTGCAAAAAAATCATACACAAGAGATAAAATCACAACCATTTTATGGTTTCACTAGGAGGCTAGTGTGTGGTTCATTGTCATGACGAGTACACTTGCAAACCAGGTTGAGAAATAGTGGATGGGATGGGGTGAAGAGAAAGTAGTGCAAGTTGTAGATGGGTCATTTTACTACATTCGGCTGTTGAAAATGTGAAATTAGCCTGCCCCTGAATCTTGAAAAAAAACATGATTATGCAAGCAATAATGTTGATCTAGAACATATTTTTAGAAAAATTCTTGTGTGAATCATTCATTTATTTATATTCTTAATATTTTAGGGAAGATAATGATGTCCAATGAGGAAAAGTAAATAACTTCAAATCCAACCAAGGAATCACCTAGAGCAAGCAATAATGTTGTTTTACTGAATGTTAATGAGAGCCCAAATGATACTTCTTCTCAAGATCCTTCCATATTGCCCATATCCAATCGACATGTCTCAGACGTTTGGAAGAACTTTAAGAGAAAGAGAGCCGGTGATGAAATATAAGCTGAATGCAATTATTGGTTGAAGCACCTTGCAGTAGGGCCAAAATCAAGAACCAGCCACTGGAGAGAGAACACTCAAGTTCGTCAAAAGATACAAAGTAAAAATCTTAAACAAATGACGTTCATTGGTTAACAAGTAAATCCAGAAAAAGAAAGATACAATGACATTGGCACCATGTGAATTTCAGCAAGAGGATGGAAGAAGATATTTGGCTGAGATGATTATTCTACGGGTATCCTATAAGCGTGGTTGAGCACTATAGTTATAGAAAGTATTATAAAATACTTCAAGCGGGATTCAAGGTGTTTTCATTAACTTTTGGTTAGATATTGGAACTATATTTTAAAACTAGATGGATATACATGAAATAAATAAATTCTTAAATACAACTATAACTTACCATAATGCGGGATTTTCTTACTTCTTGCATTTTTTAATTAGGTAACATGTTGCAACACGACTAGAAAGCATGCAAAGATATGAGTCCCAGAAGGAGAGCATCATCTCATTATTGAGAAAACTAAATAGTAGCCTTGACTACTGATATGTGGTTGTCAAGATCTACATAGTTGTCACAACACACTTTATTGATAAGTCATAGAAATTTCAAAGTTGAATTTTAAGGACCGCTTGATCGCTTCAATTGTTAAGATCATGCTATATTGTTGGATACTAGCATAATTGAAATCGAGAGTTGATTAATTCGTACAAAATATGAAAGCTTATGTGATAAGCTGGAATGAGAATTCTTTCTTTAGCGTGGTTATAATGAACTTCACTTTTACTTTTATGATCCTTTTGACTCGGGAGTTGATTTCAAATAGAGGGCTTTTGCATGTTGCGCCGAAATAGATCAAGGACGTTGAGATTGATAGTAGTGCTACTAAGGTGATTCTTGAGACAATGATCACATGTTGCATGGTGATTTTCATAAGCGCTAGCCTTTTCAAGTGAAGCTTAATCTGTATAATTTTTCTGAGCTTTGATTTATTAATGATCTAGTACTGAGTGCAACTTTCTCAATAGCTTAGTAATTGATGAGACGTTAAATGCATGTATTTTCGGAAGCATTTAACATCTCTTTTGTTATTTTTTGTTGGAACATTGCTAGATTTAGGTAGGTTTATATCATAAGGGGTTTAGATAACCATTTTCGATTTTCGTATCCAAATCCTTCATTTTGTAACCTAATTTTAGTCTAATGGATTTTTGGTCCTTACGAGCATCTAGATTCCTTTTTGTAAGCATAATTAGTAGATTGTTCGTAAGCACTTTGGGGTACTTTAGTGAAGGCCATTTGCAAGGATAGTAGAATATTGAAGGTCACGAGTCAAAACGTGGGAGAAGATAAAATGGTCGAAGAAAGAAGATGAAGAAGCGGATGAATTGTGATCCGGAAGTTTGAACAGAGTTCTGATAATGATCCGGGAAAAACCAGACTATGAGGGTGGTACCATTGGACTCTTCTTCTCGAGCACTATAAAATCGACTACAAGAACTCACAAAACGGATCAGCGGTTCACCCGTAGAAATGGAAACAAGAAGAGGGCAGCATCTCCACTGCGGGCCGCAGCAGTGTCCTGCGGCCTGCAGCCCAGTTAACGGATTTTTATACGGGTCAAAGGGAGCTCCATGGGCCGAGGACCCTGCTGCGGCCCGCAACAATAAAACTAGGCTGAGGCCATTTCAAAGCCTTTTTAGCCTGGCACAAAAAATCTTTATACTGCTAACTGTAGCCAGTACAAACACAAGGAATGCTGCGGGGAGCCAACTTGTGATAGACAAATGGGTAAACAAAGGGGAAGACCCAGAAACCAAAAGTATGAAAATTGGTGTATATGGGAACCTGACCATTAATAACTCCATATGGTGATCGTCCTCTAAGAACTGAAGTAGGCAACCTATTTATGGTATAAGTAGCTGGAGCAAAGGCGTTAGGCCAGTGGTAGAGAGGGGTATGAGAGTAGTATAACATAGACAAGCCAATCTAAGCAATGTGGCAGTGCTTGCGTTCAACCCGACCATTCTGCTCAGGATGTATAGCATGTTTTGGCACGCGCCTCTACAACTGAGGAACGACAACTGCTTGGTTTGAGAGCTAGATTGCTTTGGTTGCCTGCTGCGTTGATTCGCTACCGAAGACCGCTGAGGGAAGAGACGACATAGCTGGGACGGAGAAGAGATTGCGACCTGACAGGAAAGATGGGCTTGCTGCTGGAATCGAAGAGGGCCACTAGAACCAGAGAAAAACTATAGAAGAAGACAAGACACAGCTGGAGCGAGACCAGATCTTGCAGCCCAGTGTGATTGGAAAACCCGCCTGAGAGATTGTCTAAAATATGCCGGAGAAGACCGAAGAGATGTCAGAGAGGGCCACCTGAGAAGGTTGCTGGATTGCTTGCCGGAGAATGATCGAAGAAGGTAGATGGTTGCTAGAGAATGACCGGAATTTCGCTGAAAATTGATCGGTGATGGCAGAACGAAGAAAAGGAAAAAAACAAAAAAATGGGGAGGGGGAGATTACTGCCGCGGGAAATAATTTTAGTGTTTGGGTCTTTGGATAAGAACTTGCTCTAATACTATGAGAAAATGATTTTCCGTAATGAATAACGTATTACTGCTTAGAATAATTAGAGTACAAAAGAAAGTCTAGTACTAATATAACTCTAGTCTAGTCAACAACTCTATTTAAAATCAAATCAAATCAATCAAATACTCGACTTATTCTAACAAGAAGTATAAAAAAATCCATAAAGTAAACCGTCATCTTTAATATTCTAATTTCTGAGTCACATATTCTAATTGGCGATCAAAGTATATTTGATGGTTGTTAGTGGTTATTTTTTAAAATAATAAAAATACATAAAGTAAATTTGTCAGAATCATCTTGACATATTTATTTCTTATCAGGTATTAATCATGTGAAGATACATATCCTTCATTAGTTTTTAATTGTGGGTTGCTCACATAATAATTTTTTCACAAGAAATTATATATATATGTATATATATATATATATGTGAACCAATCAGACATCAAAGAATATTACACGTAGCATTATATTGTTAGTTTGTGACAAGGTTTATGTTAAGATGATACTGAGCAATATAATTCTCGTAAATAATATACTTACTTTATAATATTTACTTAGAATCTCTTTTTTTTTTTCAATCTGAACAAGCCACTACTTATAAAATTAAAATTAATTAAAATATTTAATTCATTTAATATACTGTGTTAAAAATTTTAAATTCATCATCATATATATTTTCATGATATGATTTTCGCTGATCCTACCTAACATTCACAAAACATATACATAAACAATTTTTTTTGGATGAATCGTCTCTAAAATGAGGGTATATATGGTTCCCATCTCTTTTTTATTAGACTCAATTTTTCATAATGTGCGATTACAACATATGATATGAGATAAACTTATTTACACTGAAGCGCTGGCTAAATATTACAATTCTAATCTCAAACCTCAGTGGCTAAAAGAAAGATACACAAAGACACCCGTTGATATTATGATACTAAATAAAGGCCTATGTGGCAATGAGAAGGGCGTACCAAGGATAAGTGGTTCTCACTGCATGTGTAGCCACATTGTAGCCACAATAGTATCGATCTGGAACTACCATCAGAATCAATCATAGTGAATTATCAAATGAAACGCGCGCAAAATGTTTCGTTCACACTTCTGATCAAACATCTAAGGCAATCTAAACAAAGCAAATAAACCTCCCCAACTAAAGACTTGGCATGTCTCCACTTAACCCGTTAAGACCATTTCCCTAAATTATTAGACTAAAACCAGTCATTTAATTGCCAAAAATATATTGTCGGTGTATAGAAATCACTTATAATGTGTAGAATTATCTCTAAGTTGGCCCAAAAGGCTCTAAAGGCCAATTAAATTGTAACAATATAGTTGGCCTGAATATCTTAATGAACTAAAGTCTAAAAATATTATTTAAATCTTCAAAATATAGTATTGCTAGAATTTCATTGTTTTAACGACTTAGAATTGGATTTGTCATTACTGTCTCTTTGGATATCAAATCTGAAGTCAATCAAATCTTATCGGACTTCGAGCTGCTGCAAAAACAAGCATTGATAGAGACAGTTCCTATCTGATACTAAAATCCAAAAATCCATTTTAAATACTGCCCATTTTTAAAAACTAAAAGAAACAAAAATTTGTGGAAAAAAGAAAACAAAATGAAATAACAAATATACACACTCCTTCTGTCCCAGCTGATTGAACTGCAATCATTAGCATGATGTTCAAGAAACATGTTTAAATATGATTACCTACGTCTAATAACAGGAAATGAAAATTTGATATTTAGAAACTACTTGTTACGACGAATTGAACAATATCATATACGGCAATATTGTTGGTTATATATTTATTCAAATATGCGATTAAACTTTAAATGACAATAGTCAAAAAAGTTAGAGTGCAATTTCAGTTGGGACAGATGGAGTGATTAATAATCTCCCACACAGATTTTTTATTATAAAAAGTAAATATTAAAAGGTCGAAAGAAAATAAAAGAGAATTACCCCTCCAGAACCATGACCTCGTCGATAAAAATTACGAAATCGATGACCATACCGGAAAACTTTTATCTCTCAAATCCGATAAGAAGTTATATACCTTTTTTTCCTCTTCAAATGAATCCATTGAAGCTCGAGATCGCCCGAGTTGACTCAAATCTTGACCCAATAATGCCCAAGGTTGTTCGCTCAAGTTGACCCAGATCTTAACCCTAGACCGCTAAAATACTCAGGCCCGAGCCTTCGGCTCACTGTGGCCTTGGAGGTTGATCGACGCGCTAAGAACGCACAAGTCGCCAATGGCCGCCACCAAGTGCGCAGTGGTCGTCAAGAACACATCTAGGAAGCAGAGGTCGTCGCAACCACATCGAGGATGTAGTGATCTTTGGGAATGCGTTGATGATGAAGAGGTCACCGAATGCCTCAATTTCATCGTCGGAATTAAGTCTTCGTCGGTCTACGTTTTAGGATAGGTTGGGGAAGGGGGTTAAGGGTGTTGGGGAGGGTGGTATTGGAATGAGGATGCTACCAGAGTAGGTAGAGTTCGCCGGTGGCCTGTCCAATTGACGCATTCGGAATGTCAAAAGAGATCCGCAATCATGAATATTTGAATAACAATCAAGGACTGCAAGTACAAATCCTAAATTTTGGTTCTGAAATCCACCAGAGAGAAATTCTCGAAAATATTATTATGAAAAATAAAAATATCTTCATAGTACAAGAGGTGCTTAAATACTATAATGAAACTTTGGCATGATAAAAAGGAAATAAAGAAATAAAGAAAAAACCGAAAAATGGTTTTAAAAATAGTAAATTGCCGTTTGAGGCCTTACAGAAGCTCAAAAGGGCAAAAGAACCTACATCATGGTGTGACGATGATTATTGTTCGGTTACAACGGCACCAGCCTTACCTAATTCTGACTCCGGACGCAAAAGTTATGTTCAAAACCGTGTCGAACATTTGCGACGATTCATTGCTTCCTCAATTTTCACCGCCATTCACCCTGTATCACCAATGAATAACCGGCACCGGGTTTTAAAGTAGAGTGGATGGGATTTTTTCAAAGAGAGATATTTAGAGGGAGAACTCCTCAAACAAATAAACATTTGCCACACATATTAACAAAAGAAAAATATTGATTCATCAATAATATCTCTGTGTTCTCCGGATAGTATCTGCATTTCGGTCAATTCAATTTAATTTAGTTCAATCCAAATAAGTTCATTTTAGTTCAATTCATTTCAGTTTATTGAAAATTTAATTTGGTGAAATATAAATTAATTTAAACTTACTATTGCTATTTTACAACAATACTTTATTTCAGTTCAGTTCAATTTATTTTAGTTTAGTTTTGTCCAATTCAATTAAAATCAATTAAATTCATTTGAGTTCGAATTAAATAAAATCTAATGTACATTACCTACACTATCCTACAAAATTTAAGCCTTCCTCATTTATCATACTATTTTTATTTATAAATTAATAAATGAATACTCCCTCCGTCCCGGCAGAATTGGCCGGTTTACTGTGCACACGGCCTTCAATGATCATGTTTGACCATCAATAACTCTAGTTACATATACCAATTCCGTATAAAAATTTGATATTTAGAAAATACATGTTTAGATGAATTCAACAATATATCACATGATATATTTATTGTATGTATATTAATTTATATTTATGGTCAAAGTTTAGCAAATTTAACTTTGCCAATTCTGCTGGGACGGAGGGAGTAGCTGTTTTTCATCATGTAAGCAGATGTACTCTTGTGGAAAGATGTAGAATGATTGATGAACAAGAGTTGAACTCTGATTCTTGAAAGAAATGAATACTCCCTTCCTTTTCCCCGCTTTTCTCACTTCTACTTGCATGGTAATTCTTTGTTTTGACTGTCTCAAAATGGTTCAAAAACATCTGCTTTAACTTTGCAAATCCAGGCATTTTAAGCAATCATCAGATTAGAATACTCTTTTTTTATTATTATCTTGAACTGCTGAAATATAAGGTTCATATAAAGATTATAAATATTGCATGACCTAGTTCCGAAGAGTTGACCAAGATTACAAACCTGGCAAAGCGCGTTCAAGAACGAAGAATGAGAAAGCATAGGAGTAAGATTTGAGGCGCAACAGACAATATGCTTATTTAAGTAGTGTAACCATGCATGTCTATCACTAAATAAATGAGATTTGATTTTTACTAGATTTCATTTAATAATGTAAACATGAATAAGTAGGACCTTTGTGAAGTAATATTCTAATAAGTAGGACATTTCATTTCAATGCTCTGATACCATGATAAAATATAAATGACTTTATTAATGGTGCACTGATATTACATTAATGACACATCTCATCAATGATGAACGTTACAATATACTTATAGTGCTATAATAAATCAAAGCTTAACAGGAATAGCATTCCAAAGTGTTTAAGGAAATTACTATCTAACCTGGCGTATAACTTCCATTCATAACATTTTCTACAAGGAAAAAGTTTTTTATTTCCTTATCACTATTCCCAACTCTACTCATTCAATATATCCGTAGCTTTGGTAAAATCAAATTTGTAAAAATCTTACATCCCTCTATATATTTCAGATAAAAACTCATGCATCCGTAATTAAAGTAAACGTAGAAACAGGACTTTTTATTTGGAAATGAGGGAATGTTCCTTTAAATTATTATCATATTCAGGCGAAGATGTGGAAGAAGAATTTTTTATAGCGGGGTTAATAGGGAAAATGCAAAAATTTCCCTAATTTTTTCTTACATTAGATATGGCTGGTATGCTATTTTTTCAAGATTACTCCTAGTAATTTTCTTTTTCTGCAGGGCTGGAGCTGCCTCCAACCCATGTAAATCCGCCTCTATTTAAGTGTAAGTTAGCAAAATTTATTATTTTTCTCTTATGTTTAGGAATTTATATCTCATTTTAATTTTTATGTTTTCATACTTATTTGGTACTAAGCTTCCTCTTTCTCACTACAATATGTAATAGTATAAGCCTAAAAAGAGGCAGTCGAATTCTCACATCAAGGATTGAAAGAGGTGTTTAGAAAATTTTAACATGTTAGCTATTATTGTTAGGTAGGGGTTGTCCGATCTAAACATGTCACAATTTTATAACTATTTTACTGTTAATAAGAATGTACACTTCTTTGTTTAGAAAAAAATACGAGGGATTGAAAGCTAACTTAGAGCAGCTCCAATAGCGCTGAATTTTTACGTTTTGAGGGGAAAATGTTAAAAAAATTGCTCCAATGGAACTGTCTTTTTGGGCTGAAAATTTGGAGAAGGAATAGTAATATCTATATTTAGAGGGTACTATAGCTACGAGAAAGGGATTTTTCCTTTTTGTTTTACTCTCTTCATTTGTTTTCTTTGTTTCTTTGTGTCATTCTTTTCCTTCCGTTTTCATTTCATTATATATACTACTATGTCTAATTTCCTAATTTTTTAAATACTAGGACTCTCCGCCCGCGCGATGCGCGGGCTGTCGAGAACGCTGAATATCTTTGGTTGAATTTCACCAAAAATATGTGGAGTTAAAACTTCTTCCTTACAACAAGAATGTTGCATGCAAACATGCTTTCATGCAAACCGCTTTCGCCAAAGAGCTAATCACATCACCAGATTTAGATACATTCTTACAAACTTCTGCTACATCTAGTAACACACGGGAAATACCATTTCACACAAACCTCAATTTCACACAAATACCACTTAAAATGGCCTTTTAAAGATGAAGACCATAACAGTACAAATCCAAAAAAACTTTAACCCAACTGGGTAGCGAAGTCAATCTTTCGCAGCCTTGCAACTACATCACCCACCGAGTAGTCGAAGTCGGGGTGTTCAACCAATTCATACGCACTAACAATCTCTTTTGTTTGCTCTGACATGTCCACAGAACAGACAGTGTCTCGGCGTCTAGTATTCTTACTTGCACAACATAGCCACTTTGTTGATTTAGAGGCAGATTCAGACTCCACGAACACTCTCTGTCCTGGATATTAAGGATACTGAGGATCTTCATCAGTAATTAACTTCATCATAGTCGTTATCAATGCATACACACAGTTATAATTATATTTTCCCTCCAAATCGCCATTGTACAAACACATTTACAATGACAAAATATCCTTTGGGAATGAATTTATCCAACTAATTAACCCAAATGCATAAAAAACAGCCACAAATATAAAAACTAACCAACAAAATATATCATTAAATGGTTTAAGCAATCCAATCTAATCCAAATCACTGTATTAATTACATAGTTTAAGCAATTAATCCAATCTGATACAGGTCATTGTATTACATAGAAACCTACTACTAACCTGATTACTACTAAGCCTGCAAGTTCCTCCCATAACAAACAATGCTCAAAAGAGTAAGTCACCGACTGCCGATGATGACTTTGACTAAAAGCTGCAAATTCTTTCACTAACCTAGATAATCCAGCTTTTTTTAATATCATTTGTTTTAGAAATATATTTTAAAGTTGGAAATAATCCACATTTAGGTTGCATATATAAAACAAGTATCACACAATAAAACAAGCAGCTAGAACCTTGAAAGCAAGAATAGATAAATCATTATAAAAGAAATCACCGTAGTCTCCACACACAAGCTAAATTCGTATTTAAGGGCACCTGAAAAAATCAATGCATACATATTACAACAGCTAATCCAGAAATGATATTTGAGTTCTTCAAACTACCAAAAAGAAAAGGAAGGGAAAAAAGGTGAAGGACATCAATTTACTTCCAAGTTTACCCTAGAAGATTCTCATACCATTCGAAGTCACCAATCTCCAACTGCTCAGAACCACTGGTACTTTTGAACTTAGAAGCAACATCTAGTTTTGCATTTCTTTGAATCTGCATGGAGGACAAAACACAGTGACCAGAGGATCTAAAATTTAGAATTTCATCAAATAGGCTTTAAGAAATCCAAATTACACAGCAGGCTCTGAGAAATGAAACATAATCCAACAAATAGAAAAAAAATCAACTACAGTTATGAGATGTTAATCGAGCTATAAAATAACATGCTGAATTTGAAAGGGAGTTTTAAATAAATAAACAAAAAAAATTGTATAAAAAAAACTCACGGAAATAGGAGAATCGAGATTGCAAACAGAAGATGCCGCGAACGATGGCTTCAGGTGCTGAAGAACAACTCTTTGCCTTTCAATTTCTCTCTCTATTTTTGTCTTTTTTTCCCAAATGGTTGTTGACCTACTTGCTTGATCGTAATACAGAAGAAGATGAAGAGCAGCAATATCTATTCACAGGTGAAAACCAAATTTTGTATTGGGATCCGTGAGAAAAGATAAGCAAATTTGAGAGCATGCAGGTAGCA
>JAULKM010104543.1:0-24797 GCA_032355605.1 Rubia tinctorum | reverse complement strand
AAAAACACAACAAAATAACAACACACAACACAAAAGATCATCCAACCATCAATGCAGACTAAACACAACAAAAAAACAAAATATCATCAAAACTCATATATTCTATAGTATGTGTTGATATAACTTACACCTTTTGCGAATGTACTGATATAAACCTATCAGTTTTCATAATGTGCTGATATAACCCTACCTGTTACGATGGCGATCCGGCGACAATATTTGGGATATTAATGACTCTAAGGGTAATAAAGTCATTTCCTATTTTTAAAAGTATTTTTACTTTTTTCATAAGGGAAAATGCATTTTTATTAAATTCCTGCTAAAAGTTACCGGAGAGGGCTATATTGACACTTACACTAATTATATAGGGTTATATTGACACTTATGTCAAGTAGGTAGGGTTATAAAAGCACTTTTCTCTTCTTCTTTTTTGGTAAGGGTGAAATTGACTTTTCCATCAAATCCGACCTTCAACTGTCGGAATGGGTAAAATTGCACTTACATCAACTAGGTAGAGTTATATTTGCACTTTCAGTTATCAAAATGTTATATTGACACTTATGTCAACTAGGTAGGGTTATAAAAACACTTTTTCATATACCAATATATCCCAATAACTTGTGAAAGTGTCAATATAAATCTCATATAATTGAAAATTCAAAACACAAAATCCTACCTAGTTAATTAAAGTGTCAATATAATCCTCTGATGGACATTCCAGTGGTGATCATGTTTTTTGGTTGTTGACAACTCCTCCCCTAACGGGCGACCACAACATTATATACACCATTATAACATCATATACACCATAAATTCGACATCATAACACCATCATTCATATTAAACATCATTATCACATATCTTAGCCTCGTTTACAAACCCATCAACATTATAGTATTTGCTGATATAACCATACACTTTTTGCGATGGTGCTGACATAACATTATAAGCTTTAGATATGTGCTGATTTAACCTTATCAGTTTTCATAATGTGCTGATATAACCCTACTTATTACGGCGGTGACACGCGGTGGTGGGCGGTGGCACAGTGGTGGTCCGTAATGACGCTAAGGGCAATAACGTCATTTCCTATTTAAAAGTTTTTTTTGTTTTTTCTAGAAGGACGAAAATGTCCTTTTACGGAATTCCACCTAAAATTTGTTGAAAAGGGTATTTTTGCACTTTCACTTATAATTTAGGGTTATATTGGCATTTTCAAGTATCAGAAGGTTAAATTGGCACTTATGTGAATTATATAGAGTTATACAAGAACTTTTCTCTGTTATTTTTTTGAATCCAATCCATATTAATTGAATTGACCAAAATATTAAATTTAATTGATCTTACAACTTTTGAATTGAGTTTGGTTTAGTGGTAGTCCACACTCTCTATAACTGAGAGGTCCAGGGTTCAAACCACACCCCTGTCAAGAATTGTGAATATTAGAGCAATTTCTTGATAGGGATTACCCAGCATTATGGGACTATGTCGGTGATCCCCATTGTGGTTTCCCAACCTGCAGGTGTCAATGAAGGTGAGATCGTGGTGGTTATCGTGGTGGTTCTGGCTTCTGTGGCAGCTGTCTTTAGTGATGCGGCGTTTGAGTGTTCTCAGGAGGGCGTCCCCAACTATTCAAATGGATGAAGTTTCAGCCTCCACTAAACTTCAATATATTCAATGATGGTGTCTCGTAGTTAGATTCTAGAGTAGGATCTTTATATGTAATTTAGTTGTTTGTATGAAATCTTTCAAAAAATGATCTTTACAACTTGATACGGGATAGTCTATTTTACACAAATACACTTAAGACAATTTTGTAAAGAAATGTATAGAATGATGAGATGATCCTCCTCTACTGTAAAACCATCTAGCAAGCTCGACCAAAACACACCTAACATGGTTTACCTACTTGAGAAAGCATCCCAACCTGAATCGATCACAGTAGCAAACAACAAACTCTATTTTGCAAGTTCCATACTTGCTGGTATACATGATCCACCCAATTAAACTTAGCAAACAAAGTATGTTAAGATGACTAAACTAGAAATGTGCAATGACCACTTCGCTAAACTAAGGATGTTAATCCAACTCTCATGGAATTAAGCATAGCAACGCCACTTACAGGCAAACCGTAAAATAGCGCAAGGCATCACCCGCCACGATACCCCATAATCGGACCACAATCCAAAGATGCGAGTGTGATGATTGGATCACGATCACACCATTTAAGAGTTATAAATAAACAGAAGAATCACCTGTAAGAGGTAAGTGAAAACTACAACATAATATGATAAGTTATTCCGAAACATTTAACATCTCTTTTGTTATCTTTTATGTGGTAGATTGCTAGATTTAGGTAGTTTTACATTCTAAGGGGTTTAGATGTTTGTTTTTGGATTCCATATCTAAATCCCTCATTTTGTAGCATACTTTAGATCTAATGGACTTTATGTCCCTTCGAGCGCCTAGATCCATTTTTGTGAGCTTTGCTTGTGGATTGCTCGTAGGCAGTTCAGACTACTTTTAGAAGGTCATTAGCACGAATGGTAGTAGATTGTATAAGGTCATTCGCAAGGATAGTAGAAGACTATAGGCCACGAGCCAAACATGTGATAGTAGATGGATGCGCCGAAGAAAATGAGCTAAGTCCGAAAGAACTAAAAACTGGCATGGCCTATGTAGATTTACACGATCCGTGCCATACCCCGCACAGAGATGTGAAGTCCAGACAATGCTTCGTCAATCTTGCAGGGCTCGCGCACTCGAAACAAAAAGATCAAGGTTAGGCCGCGAGACATGCAATCTTACACGTCCTGCTAACTAAGAAGACGGTGGATACGCTCCAGACTGTGGGATATGCAGATTTGCATTCCTACGCACTCAGAACATCTTGGGAATGCCTCCAATCCGCATCCTGTGGCTTTTGCACGGACTATGCAGTGCAGGTTGTGCCCTATTGCACGACCCGTGCCGACGTGGCTACTAGGGTTTCCTTGCTTTTTGGGATTTTCTAATGCCCAATCCTACCTACTATATAAGCCACCTTTAGACCCCTAGGGTTTAAGTTTGGTCATTATTGTAAGAACCAAGTAGTAGGGAGGAAGAGAGAGGCTATCTCCTTTCTTCATTTATTTCTCTAGGTTTTTCCTTATGACATTAAATCCAATGACTGCTTTGGATTTAATGTCTCTAGAGTAGATATTTTCTTGGGGTAATATTTGTATTTATGACTTGCTTTTGAATTTATGAGATTATTATATTACCCTATCTATTTATGTCCTATGAATATTTGTGCTTGATTTGTAGTTTACATTCTTGTAAGATTTATGCCATGGTCTGCTTTATAATGAATCCATAGATTCATGCATATTATAATATCGTGCTAGCCTAAATTCTATCTTGGGAGTGTTAGATTATGGCTATTGTAGGCTCGAGAGTACCGGGGAGATGAGTGCATTCATGCTACCTTTAGAGTACCAACCCGATCATTATACTCTAATTCTAATTGGCTAGTTGTGTGAGTGATTGCATGTTAGGGGGCTAGACTAATCCCTAACGAGGGGAAACCCTTGGCTTACCCTAATAAATAAGCATTCTAATTTGTAGAAACTAGGGTCGTGGCAACCCTAGAGTCATCACGATATGTCAATTCATTTGCCTCTCTAGGCCTAGGGTTGGTGTCCATAGTGGAGTACTCATAACGTATTTTATAACTCTCATATCTAACGGCTGCGATCTGCGCAAGGCTTAGTTTCTTCAAGCAGGGGTGCGTTAGCATCAGAAGTGAGATGATGGGGAATGAGGAGTGGATCCAGAAAGGTTGATCGACACACATTCTCTAATTACGGAGGCGGTGAGTTGGTTCTTGAGGGAAGACGAACCTTTGTGTAACAGACATTAGGATTCCAGTCATCATCCACATTATGTGACATAAGCACAATATAGTTATATGTCTTACTTGTAAGAGAATATAGGATTAAATTCATTAATCGGTCATGTTATACAAATACCCCCAAGACTAGTTAATTGTAGTTTTAATCTATTTGCTTGCATGCTCAGTAGTTTGTTAGACACAAACCCCCCCCCCCCCCAATTATTTGTTCTTAAGCATTAGCTATTCCCGACACACAATCAGAGTGACACCCGACTGTGGGTTGTGTAAAGCTAACCATCAAATTCTAGTATCTCTGTGGACAACCTCATACTTGCCACTAGCTACTCTAAAGTGGTTAGTAGTGAGTATGGGGATAACATTTACAAAATTTAATTTTGAAACGTGCCCACGGGTAATTTGGTAAAAAGAACAACCTTGCGCGTGCTGGTCAAATTTTGGCGTCGTTACCGGGGATTCTAGTCTTAATTTGATTGTTTTCTTACATAACTAGTTGGTAGAAGTAGTTTATGCTTTTGTTTTTGTAGTTTTTGTTGGTTATTGTGTAGAGCTCTTTGATAGCTTTACTTGTTATCTCCTAACTTGTGTGCTAGTGTTTCTTTGTGGACTAGTAGTGTATTGCCCCTAGTTTATGGTACATACCCGTACCACTAACCAAGGAGCCTTACATTACTTACCAAAAAACACAGTTAGATGGCGAAGAAGGAGAAGAAGGGTTAGTGATGTAGTTCTGCAAGGGCCAACTGTAGATTTAGAAGTAGAGAGAGATGACGGCGGAGGACAATAGGACTTTGAGGAAGTTTATTGCTCCTAATTTGGAGTCAACCCCTCTGTATTGTCTTCCTTTTCCCTTCCGTAAATTGTAAGTTGTGAACCCCCGACATTAATGAATTTTGTACGTATGTAATAACTAGGCTTAATTAGAAATCATATTCTCTTATCTACTTTTTTCAACTATTTCCGGCTATAACTCAAAACCCTACAAGAAATTTTAACATAAAATAAATAGTTATAATAAGGAAATAAATAATAATAATGAAATAATATAAATTATTGGCTTTATTTTAGTATTCATTCAACGAATAATAATAACAAAGATAATAAGTAAGGAGCAAAAGAAACATTTAAAGAACAATAACATGCGTAAAATAGAAAGAAAGAAAGATATACAACCGGCCATTTAAAAGAATAATAAAAATAAATCATTAAGAAATAATGAATTGGGTCGTTAATTAAATATCTATATTGTTAGGATTTTGTAATAAAGTCACGTAATATTTGAATTACAATCAAAATTAAAATATTGACAAAATTTGAATTATTAATTAAATATGTATATTATTGTTGAAACTCGGTAATAAAACCTCATAACATTGAACTACAATTGAAACTAAAATATTGACAATTTTTCACCCATTTAAAGAAAGAAAAGAGCATTAATAATAAATGAGGAAAATATATATTATATATACATTATTATTATAATTTAATTATAATTTTTTTTAAAAAGGTAGGAAATGGGGTGGGCGGTCAATCTCGCCCCAATGTGTCTTAAGACAATAATAATTAGGGTGGCGTATGACTTATGCAGCCATTTTTTGTTTGTTATGATTGAACTGTGTGCAAAGGAAACCTTGAACAGTGTTCTTAAAAAAAGAAGGCAAGTCGGCCAAGGTGTTAGTCGGCCAAAGGAGTTATATATACCGGGGTGAGGCATTGATTCTTTAGACTTCCATCTGAAGAAATCTTTCCCTTTCCCCCTTATTTCTTGCCAATAAAATACAGAAAAATTTAGCTGTTTGGATATGAACAATAGAATTGTGCTAATTTCAAAACACTGAAACTACATTCAATCCGGTGAGTGTTTTCGTCGCCCTAGCACAAATTGAATTAAAAGTATTATTAAAAGTTATTTTATGCCAGTTAAAATTTACTAGTGTTAGTTTAGAATTTTACATGTTATATGAAATAATATTAGATTCTATTCATGCCTATTATTTGATTTCATACTAATTAAGCACGTTGTGTACTTTATCACGCTATGCTTAATTATTGTGAAACTAAATGGATTAATGACCCTGATGTTTTATGTGGATGACCAACTTGTACTTTATCTTGCCGTGTCAAATATGAGTGCTTGCTACTTGATTGCTTGACTGTGTTTATCGGGGTCCCCGACTCGATTAGAGTTCGGTCTAGTTCGGCGGGGAACGGTATTGACCGGATCGTACGACTAGATCAGCTACTTGTGACGTTTCTAGTATGCTAGCATAACCAACTGGTATTAATACGAGCTCGTAATTAAATATATTGGGCGTGGTTGACGAATATGGATTTCTGGATTTGTGATAGCCTTCGAGCACTACTGAAGGGTTTATGCCCTGATGCCAGTCACAATAGCCATATAAGAACTTGACTGCATTTTGGCATAACCCACCTGTATCCTTTTACTATGTGCTAGGATTTATGTGGCTATTTGCGTTACGTGATCACTAAATTTACTCAGTAAATATTGGCGATGGAACCTCACTAAGAAAGGATCTTACCCTAGTTTAAACAACCCTAACAGGTGTAGCTGACCAGTTCGAGTGAAGTGCACTGTTGCCTTTACTTCTTTTGGGGAAGGATCTTGGGTGAACTTTAGAATCTTTTGGTTTAGTATGTATTATCGTTATGTAAAATATTAATGTAAAACTTATCCTTATCGGATCCTTTAGAACTTTGTCCGTACTTAAGTTAAACTCCTGTTTAATACTTGTATTAAGACTTTCATTGTAATAGTAAAATAGGTTTCGAATTTTCTAAATTTTTTCTGCATAATTGTACTTGCTTGTTACTTCAATCAAGTAATCCTATCCGTTGGATTCTCGGTAGCACGCCAAGTCTGACCCGATTCTTGCGTTGAGCAAGTGAGTCATGGATCTGGGGTTTTACAGATGCGGTATCAGAGTTTTCCCAAATCAAGTAAAGGCTGAACCAAAACATACCTTAATAAAAGACTCCACTTAAACTTAATAACTTATATACCCTATTTCAGAAAAAAATGTATCAAAACTATTCCATTAGCTATTATTGAATTATTATATGAAATTCAAACAAAAAAAATAAGACTAAGAAGATGACCTTTTTATTTGAACTGAGAAAACCTTTGAATCACTTGGGGATGGTCAGCCAAGAGTTTGAATCAGGTTCTCGGTTTAAATTGGAAGGTATCTAAACAATAATTAAAAAAAAAATTAAAGCCCAAAAACAAGACGATAAATTAAGAATCGTAATAGGTATCTTCGCAACCATTTAATAACCAGTATAACGAGATTAGGTGAAAATCTAACCTTAATTCGTGTAGGCACTAATGGAAGGAGAACAAGGTAGAAACTTGAACCTGTAAATTGGACAGAACCCTCCACCTAGCGGGATAGAGTTGTTCGCAAGTCAAGTTACTGAAATACTGAGTTGGATGCTAGAATAGGAAAACCAATCTCAATCCCCTTCTAGGGTTCCAAGTCAAAGACCTGAAACGGAGGATTTGGCCTTGGAACGATTTCAGAAGTTTTATCCCCCCAGGTTCAACGGCGGCCCAGATGATGAAATTGCCGAAAATTGGATCAAAACCATGACTTAGACTTTCCGTGCCCTGGGATATACTGATGAGCGGAAGGTGAGTTTTGCCATATTTCAGTTAAAGGGAGCTGCGCAGGATTGGTGGAACATAATACAGAGGAAGTGGGAAATGGAGGAAACCTCCCGAACCTGGGAAAATTTTGAGGAGTTTAAGATGAAGTACATTTCCCCTTAGTGAAGGATAGGAAAGAGGCGGAATTCATAAACTTGAAGCAGGGTGTAATGAGCGTAGCGGAGTACGAAGCAATGTTTGCTAGAATCTCTAAGTTCGCGGAGAAGTTAGTCTCCACGGATGATGAAAGGAAGAAGAGATTCGTCCAAGAGCTAAGGTTGGAATTAAAGGATGCCTTAGCCCCTACATATCAAAGTAACTATGCCTCGGCCATTGAATCAGCTTGCAGAGTGGAGGAAACCAAGAATGCTTTACGTGTCATGCACCAGGCGAGACAAGCGAATGTAAAATCCCAATCGATGTATAACTTAGGCACACAAGGTTCAACCTTCGGGGGAAAACAAGGCTCCTAGAAAGGATATACCCCAACCATGGGCCTTGCACCATAGGCCCAACCCTAGTGATGGTCCAAAGGAAGCACCTTGGGGTCGATGCACGTTCTGCAGGAAGGGAAATCATGAGGAGAAAGATTGTTGGAGAAAGGCTAATAAATGTCTACGATGTGGGAGTTTCGAGCACAGGATGTCGGAGTGCTCACAATCCCAACTGAGGGCATCATCTCAACCTTATGGGTCATAGGTGTCAGTGACTAAACTTGCTCAGAAAGGAGGACCTAGCGGGAGTAACAAGACAAATGTAAAAGCTCAAGTTTATGCCTTGGAGGATAATGAGGCCCTCGTTTCAACCGAGGTCATCGAAGGTACCCTTCCTATCTTGGGTAAATTGGCTAAAATTTTGATTGATCCTGCTGCTTCTCATTCTTTTGCTAGCTATTCCTTTGTTGAAAACATGAAAGATAGAATAGAAGACTTACCTTATAAGTTAGAAGTTAGCACTCCGACGAATGATACTAAAATCCTATCTGGACGTGTATGTAAAAACTATGGGGTAAATGTGAGGCGTTGGGAATTACCCATAGAATTAATTTCCCTACTCTTAAAGGGATATGAATTAATACTTGGCATGGACTGGCTTGCTAAAAACCATGCCCAATTAAACTGTCATACGAAGGAAGTTAAGTTGTGTCGGCCGGGGAAACCCCCAATTGAAGTAGATGTTAGAAGTAAGAGATCTTGCTCATCACTTGTTACTAGCATCAAGGCTCAAAAAATAATTCATAATGGGGCTACTAGAATATTGGATTACATCATTAACAAGCCAGCAGATCAGTTGAAGAGAGGAGATATACAGGTAGTTCGGGACTTCCCTGAGGTATTTCCGGAGGAACTTGTAAGTTTGCCTCCGGAAAGAGAAACCGAGTTTACCATTGATTTGGTACCAGGAGCCGTGCCTATCTATCAAACCCCTTATCGTATGGCACCGCTAGAACTCCAAGAGTTGAAAATACAACTCAAGGATTTGTTAGCTCGGGGGTTTATCCAACCAAGTACCTCCCCCTGGGGAGCCCCAGTGTTGTTTGTTAAGAAGAAAGACAACTCTCTGCGGATGTGTATCGATTATCAAGGCTTAAATAATGTGACAGTTAAGAATAAGTACCATCTTCCCATTATTTAGGAGTTGTTCGATCAGCTCCAAGGAGCAGTCGTATTTTCCAAACTGGACTTACGACAAGGGTATTTCCAGTTGCGGGTGAATAGGGAGGATGTGCCCAAGACGGTTTTCAACACTTAATATGGTCATTTTGAATTCATGGTAATTCCATTTGGAGTGACCAATGCTCCAACCATTTTTATGGATCTCATACATCCTGTATTTCAACCACACCTAGATGAGTTTGTAGTTATCTTCATCGACGACATCCTGGTCTATTCCAAATCCCAGAAGGAGCATGAGGTACACCTAAGGAAGGTGTTACAACTACTTAAGGAACATAAGTTGTATGCCAAGTTTAGCAAATGTGAATTCTGGCTAAACCAAGTAAAAATTTTAGGGCACGTGATTAGTAAGGATGGGATATTAGTAGACCCCTCTAAGGTCGAAACCATCCTAAATTGGAAGATACCGTCCAATAGTACAGCAATTTGGAGTTTTCTGGGATTGGCGGGATATTACAGACGCTTTGTTAGAGACTTCTCTAAATTAGCTTCTCCTTTGTTCCGTCTAACGCAGAAGGGAGTCGAGTATGAATGGAATTACAAGACGGAAGCCATTTTCCACGAACTGAAGAAACGCTTGACCACTGCCCCAATTCTTGTGCTTCCAGAGGGAAAAGATGGATTTATATTGTATACCGATGCTTTGGGAGATAGTCTGGGATGTGTTCTGATGCAAAAGGGCCACGTGATTGCTTATGCTTCTCGTAAGTTGAAAACTTATGAGAAGAACTATCCCACCCATGATCTTGAACTCGCCGTGGTAGTGTTTGCTTTAAATAAATGGCGACACTACTTATATGGAGTCACGTTTGAAGTAATGTCGGATCATAAGAACCTGAAGTATTTCTTTTCTCAAAAGGACCTGAATATGCGCCAACGTCGGTGGATGGATTTTTTGGGAGACTACGATTGAGTGATCAATTATCATCCTGGCAAGGGGAATGTGGTGGCGGATGCCTTGAGCCGGAAG
Source organism: Rubia tinctorum (assembly GCA_032355605.1). Taxonomy (NCBI): domain Eukaryota; kingdom Viridiplantae; phylum Streptophyta; class Magnoliopsida; order Gentianales; family Rubiaceae; genus Rubia; species Rubia tinctorum. The sequence goes on along the minus strand of JAULKM010104543.1, from coordinate 14,586 downwards.
GCTAATTTGGCACATACCAAGATAAGGGAGACTGAGATGTTATCACAGGCAGGTAGTTGGGATTGCAAGGTTAAACCTGACCGGCTCGTGTTCTCCAATCTAAGGGTGCAGTCTGTTTTGACTACGGAGGTTTAAACGGCTCAAGAATCCGATGAAGCATTGGTGAAGAAGAGGAAGCTTTCCACTGAAGGAAAGTTACCGGACTTTAAAGTGAACAGTGATGGAGTACTGATCTGTAGAGGTGGTTTTTACTTACCTCAAAATTCTGAGATCAAACAAAGGATGTTGGAGGAAGCCCACAAGTCCAAATATACGGTACACCCAGGGGGACACAAATGTACCGGGACTTGAAACAAAAATACTGCTGGGACAACAAGAAGCGGGACATAGCAGAATATGTGGCGCGATGTTTGGTGTGTCAACAAGTCAAGGCTGAACATCAGTAACCATCTGGGTTATTGCAACCACTAGAGGTTCCTGAATGGAAGTGGGATCATATCACAATGGACTTCATGACGGGACTACCTGGCACATAGAAGGGTTATGACGCAATTTGGGTGGTGGTTGATAGGTTGACCAAATCAGCTCACTTTCTGCCGATCAACGTTAAATACCCCCTAGAAAAGTTAACACCCCTATATACCCTTGAATTCATAAGATTGCATGGGGTACCAATAACTATTGTGTCAGACAGGGACCCAAGGTTCACTTCCCGATTCTGGAGACAACTGCAAACACAACTGGGAACCAAGTTGAACTTTAGTACCACTGCCCATCTGCAGTCTGATGGACAGTTGGAGAGAACAATCCAAACGCTAGAAGACATGCTTCGAAGCCGTGTTATGGATTTTGGGGGAAGTTGGGATGTTCACTTACCTTGGGTAGAATTTTCTTATAACAATAGCTATCAATCTTCCATTGGTATGGCCCCCTATGAAGTACTATACGGTCGAAAATGTCGGACGCCCCTCTTTTGGGAAGAAGTTGGAGAGAAAAAAATTCTCCCAGTTGCTAGTATACCTTGGATTGAGGAATCCATGGAGAAGGTCAAGTTGATACGGCAGCACCTACAAATGGCTCAAAGTCGACAGAAGAGTTACGCAGACCATCGAATGAGGAACTTGGAATTTGAAGTTGCTGACCAGGTATTTTTGAAGGTAACTCCTCAAAAGGGTCGCATCTGGCATAGTAAGACGGGGAAGCTAATTCCTAGATACATTGGGCCTTTTGAGATTATCCAGCGAGTCGGACCAGTTGCATACCGACTTAACCTGCCTGATCAACTAGGGAGATTACATGATGTCTTCTATGTATCACTCCTGAAGAAGTACCACCCTGACCCTGAACACGTGTTGAAAGATAAGGAGATAGCATTGAATGATAAACTGGTGTACGAAGAGAATCCCGTAAAGATACTGGATCGTAAAATAAAGACCTTGCGTACCAGGGAGATTCCTATGGTTTTTGTGTTGTGGAGGAATCATAAAGTTAAGGAAGCAACCTGGGAACTGGAATATGGCATCAGGGATAGATACCCGGAGTTATTCATGGGAAATGTGAATTTCGGGGACGAAATTCATTAAGGGGGGAGACTGTGAACCCCCGACCTTAATGAAGTTTGTACGTCTGTAATAACTAGGTTTAACAAGAAATCATATTCGCTTATCTACTTTCTTCGACTATTTCCGACTATAACTCCAAACCCGACAAGAAAATTTAACAAAAAATAAAATGAAATGAGATAAACGAATAAATAATATTAGCAATGATAAAATATTTACTTGTTTATATAATTTTATAGAAAGGAGAAATGAATAATAGTATGCAAAATTTGGAAGATATAACCAGCGCATTTAAAAGAATAATAATAATATGTCATTAATAAATAATGAATTGAGTCATTCATTAAACATCTATATTGTTAGGAATTTGTAATAAATTCACGTAAAAATTGAATTACAATAGAAATTAAAATTTTGATTTTTTTTGAATTTTGAATTAAATATTCAAATTATTTTTGAAATTCGGTAATAAAACCTCGTAACATTGAAGTTACAATTAAACTATAATATTGATAATTTTTCACACATTTAAAGAGAGAAAAAATACTAAAATAAATAAGAAAAATATATATAATATATATTTACATTATAATTGAAATTAAATAAAAATTAATCAAGAAAATATAAATATAAATAAATAAATAGTAGTAAAATGGGGTGGGCGGTCAACCCCACCCGAAAAACACTATGATTAATTGGTATATGGCTTTGCAGCCATTTGCTTTGTTTGGACGTGCAAGCTTGAAAACATTGAACATTGAACCAAGTGCATAATTATGTAAAATTTTCTTGTAGCCATTTCTTGTACGATGTGCAGGAAAGGCAAGTCAGCCTTATGAAGTCGGCCAAGCCTGTATATATACCAGGGGATTGTGGCATTGATTCTTCATACTTCGATCCGAAGAAATCGTTCTCTCCCCTTCTTTCTTACAAATAAAATACAGGAAAATTTAGTTGTTTGGATAGCAACAATGAAATTGTGCTAATTTAAAACACTAAAATTACGTTTAATCCGGTGAGTGTTTTCATTACCCTAGCAAGAATTGAATTAAAAGTATTATTATATGTTATTTTATACCAGTTGAATTTACATGTGATAGTTTAGAATTTTACATGTTATATGAAATAATATTAGATTATATGCATGCCTATTATTTGATTTCATACTAATTAATCACGGTGTGTATTTTATCACACTATGCTTAATTATTGTGAAATTAACGGGATTAATGACCCTGAGGTTTTAAGTGGATGGTCGGCTTGTACTTTATCTTGTTGTGTCAAATTTGACTGCTTGCTACTTGATTGCTTGTCTGTGTTTATCAGGGTCCTCGACGAGATTGGAGTTTGGTCTAGATCGGCGGGGAATGGTATTGACCGAATCGTATGACTATATCAGCTACTCCTGGTATGCTAGCATAACCAACTGGCACTGATACGAGCTCGTAACTGAATATATTTGTCTTGGTTGACGAATGTGGATTTTTTTTGGATTCGTGATAGCCTTTTGGCACTTCTAAAGGGTTTATGCCCTGATGCATGTCACAGTAGCCATATAGGAACTTGACTGTATTTTGGCATAACCCACCTGTATTCTTTTACTATGTGATAGGATTTATGTGGCTATTTCATTATGTGATCACTAAATTTACTTGGTAAATATTGGCAATGGAACCTCACTAAGAAAGAAACTTACCTTAGTTTAAACAACCCTAACAAGTGTAGCTGAGCAGTTAGAGTGAAGTGCACTGTTGCCTTTACTTCTTTTGAGGAATGATCCCGAGAAAACCTTAGAATCTTTTGGTTTAGTAGGTATTATCGTTATGTAAAATATTAATGTAAAACTGGTCCTTACCGAATCCTTTAGAACTTTTGTCTATACTTAAGTTAAACTCTTGTTTAATACTTGCATTAAGACTTTCACTGTAATAGTAAGTTAGGTTTTGGATTTTCTAAATTTCTCTCCCATAACTGTATTTGCTCGTTACTGCATTTAAGTAATCTGACCAGCTGGATTATGGTAATGCCTTCAGGTCTGACCTGATACTCGTGTTGAGCAAGTTGGTCGTGGATCAGGGGTGTCACAAGGGGGGGGTTCAACTATTAACTACAAGTATGCACGATCACAATAGAATAAAACTATAAATTCTAACACTTAGGGAATATATGTGTAACATGATTGGTGAAATATTTTGATCCACGATTCCATCACATACAATGCATAAAAAATATTCTAGTGTTCATAAAACGTGGTGTGGTCGATGGTCAACACTTCTCCATACCTGTCACGTAGGGTGTTATTATAATTTTCCATCGGCACCGCCTCCGTAATTAAGGGAGCGCAACAATGTCCCTGCCGTTGTGCAGAACTGTTTCTTCTCTATAGGATTATATCCTGGGCACTATACCATGAATGCTCTATTCCTAAGCCTACAGAGGGAAAGGAAAATAGGTACCTCGTTGATGGACCAACTCGTCAGCTAAGAATAGTATGTTGTCATCGTAACGGTCAAACTCGGAAGAGACCTACGTGCACACACCCACATGGATCCAGACCCCGCTACCCATATCACATCTAGGTTTCACTCCCCGGTGGGTATCAAGCTATGCACCAACATGAATGTAGACTAAAATGTGTGCCAATATAGTGTATCGTTCATGTAATTAGCAAGAATATGAATAATAAGCCAACATAATATCATAAACACATATAAATAGGTAGATTTAAGGAATCTCACAAAACATATACCAAATCATGAATAAAAATATAATCCCCAAGCAAATAGACTACTTCCTAAGAAATATATCCATGGAAATATTGAGTTAAATTCCATGGATCGAAGAAAATAAGATGAAGAAAATAAAAGGAAAAGAAAAGAAAAGGAAAAGAGAAGAAGTACTCTAGAGAGAAAGAGAACTCTCCTCTTCCTTCTACCTAGAGAAAAAAATTTTACATTATGCCTCCTTCCTCCACCCTAGAAGACTAAAGGCTCCTATATATAGAAGTAGATAATTTGCCTCGAAAGGGGTAAAAAATAGGCCCAAAAACCCTAGCAGCCACAAACGGCACAGGGTGTGCAATCAAGCACGTATAGTGCCAGCCGGTTAGCCTAGTACTGACATGGGCCGTGTCTCCTGGCGCGAGCCGTACTATCTGACACGGTCCACACTGGTGGTTCCTGGTATGGGCCGTGTTTCCTGGCATGGGTCGTGCTAGCTATGTCTGGCACAGGCCGTACTAGCAGGCGCGAACCGCCAGCTAGTTCCCCATTTTGAACTTCTGAATCGTGCATCCCATTTCATTTAGCGCGGGTCATTGGCTGGAAGCATTTCTTGATCAATTCAACAAAGCGGGCTATGTCGTTCTACATATCCCGTGGGCTGGTCTTTGATTTTAAATGACACGGACTTTGCATAATGGCTTGGTCTGTGTCCATACTTAGCCTCACAAAGGATTGGAGCATCACGGGCCGTTTTGCACCAAACGGTTCTTGCCAAGGGGCTCTGACACGGGTGAAATGGCTCCTGCTAGCCGAAATGGCTCATGCTAAGCATAACAGTTCGTGTTGAGGCCTCCTATCACAAACTGTGCCATTGGCACGTTCGTGCTAGAGGTCTCTGGCATGAGGTCGGCCAGTCCTTCTCTTTCCGATATGTTTTTGCACCGCTACAGATGAACCGTTGATCCATTTTGAGAGCTCTTGTACTCAATTTTATTGTGATCGAGAAGAAGAATCCAATAGTACAGTCCATAGACGCTAATTCTTCTTGGATAATTTCCAAAAACTATGTACAACTCTCGGATCTCAAATCCCCCGCTTCTTTGTCTTCCTTCTTTGACCCTTCTATCTCTTACCACGTCTTGGCTTGTGGCCTTTAGTCTTCTACCACCCTTGCGAATGATCTTCTAATATCTACTACCACCCTTGTGAGTGGCCTTCTACAAAATACCGACAAAATACTCACAAGCAACCTACTAGTAAGATCGCAAAGGAAGATCTAGGTGCATGTGAATATAATGTATCCATTAGTTCCAATTGATTCCACAAAACTCGGGATTTAGATAAGAAAACTAGCAATGCTCATCTAAACTCTTTGTCATGTAAACCTAACTAAAAATAGAAATAAAAAAACCTAATAACAAATGTGCCGAGTGCATTAGTTAAAGCATACATAACGGTGCAGATCAACTTGGCAGATTTGTTGGTCATGAACAAGTCAAAAATTAGATTCGTCGCGTTGTTGAGAAGATGGTCACTGGTAGTCTTGTTGTCAATCTCATATTTGAGACTCGACTTGGTAGCATCCTTAGAAGGAGGCGTAGGGGTTGAAGGAGGAATTTCAGTAGTGCGTTGAGCAGGGGTAGTGGTTTTAGGTGGATTAGTAAAGAAAACATAGTCCACTTCTAGTTGTTCCAGAAAAATCAAAAACCCTTAAAACCAGTGTTTATAGTTCACGTTGTCTGAAGGTGGTATTCTTGAAAGATCATTCAGAAATCTTTTTTGACCAAACATACTTTTCGAACAAGGATAAAAAATTGTTTTAAAATTGTTGGTAAAAATTTGAGTAACAACGTTCGTAAAACAATGAATGGTCACTGGTTTTGTAAACAGACAGAAAAAAAATGCAAAATTTTTAAAATAGAATTGGAAGAAAATATTTTGTTTCAAAACCGAAACTGTGGGCGTGATTTATCACTGCCTTTGGAATGAAATTTGCCTACCCCGTAGTGCAAGTTTCAACACAGGCATTCGTTTCCCAAGTTACCACAAAAACCTCCCTTACTCGTGTACTCAAACAGTGGGGAAGGAACTCATAAGTATTTTTCTCAGAGAAAAGGTTTTGAAAATGGTAAAAGAGAAGGAGAGAAATGAATTGCCTGTTATGAACTGCTCAGGAACACGCCTTTGATAGGCACACAAAGCATAGCTCAATAGCAGGAGAACATGGAGCATTTCATTTAGTTTTTTGACTGACTAAAATATAGGAACAACTAGGGACAGAGTAAAATTCGAAAGCTTTCAACGTTTAAACTTGACTGAAGGGTTAAAACATTTTTACCATCTCAAAAAGTTTCAAACTTGTTTAACCACGTATGAAATATAGGGAGAAAAAATAGGGTTTTATTTTAAGACTTTTAATTATCTGAGAATCCTCATAAATGCTGGGCTCTCAAACTAATCCGGACCAAAGAGTAATATGGCTAAAGGCCCACTCGCCCCACCTCATCCGGGCAGTGCGGTTGGTGGCATTTGCATGCATGAGGGGTATTTTATTCCTCTTGTTCACTCAACATAGTAGTGAAGCATTTCCATATTTAAACTACACCCATCATTTCTAAACTTCCCATGTGGGACTAAGATTAATGACAAAAATATTCTTTTTTCCTTTAAAATTGATTTTGGCCTGATTGACCCCATTTGCATTACTAACAATTCCACCTTGCATTTGAACATAAAAACAAAGCAACGAGCAGCAAATTTTCCTAACAGCAGAAAGGAATAAAGCTTTCTCTTGCATCGAAGCATAAAAAAGGAACCAGCAGCGAGTTTTATAAAAACAAAATGGCCTATAGCAATTCAATAGGATCAAATTCTGATATTTGCGATGACGTGTTTGTCTAAACTGATGAGTCATTTAAAAAAAGAGTCATTTAAGGCATGAGAAAAATGATCTGAATCGGGATTTTGAAGTCCCAATTTTGCTAAGTGATATGCAGGTAAGTTTCCTTCTCAATATATTAAAATAACTTAAATAAGTTCAATCTGACTCTGTTCCAAGCTTCTTTTATTGTTCATTTATTTCAGAGTAAGAAATCCAAGGGAATGAATCAGGATCATTAAGTAAGTTGAAAACATCTTGGCAATTAGTTTCAAGTTGGACATGTGTAATGTTTAAATTAGCCACTACTACTACTGTTGGTTATAAAGTGTGTTTCTTACCAATCAAATGGCAATAAAAAATATGAGGAGATAACAAAAGATGGATGTATATAAGTAAATCTTCAAATCGCGCACAAAGCACTTTGCTTGAAACTTTATTTGTTCCATTTTGTTTACAGGTAATACAGAACAAATATCCTCTTAGGATAAGATGAAGTAATATTTGGAAAATTTTGCAACAACTTCCCAACACCAAAAACAACAGAATGAAGAGTAAGAGCTTTCAGAGAAGGGAAGTCGTGTTTCTTTTTGTTTCTTTTCTAGTGTTGTGTTGGGTTGTAGTGTAGTGTGTCTAGTATGACAAATGAGAACTCCTTTTATACTTGTCCAAGAGAGCTTGACATTGATGTCTTCTCTTTAATTTCATGAGTTGAAACTCTTCCATAAACTAAAAGGATAAGCTTCATGAATTCATAGGATAACTAACACCCTTTAAGATAACACTTACTTCAAGATCATATCTTTGATTTATAAACTTGTATCAATTACAAGAATCCAACACTTTTTTTATGTCAAGTAACTCATGCATTACATGTCTTTCAATTCTTGAAAATATCTAACAATCCACCACCATTTTCAATAACTGAAAATACAAATCCTAAAACTCGTGATAACATATGTGTTAATGTAGGTATTTTTCGATTGAACCAACACCTTAGTGAAAGCTACTTATAACCTGTCGACCATTTTAGTGGGCTAATCCTTGAACTAAAGGTTTCGTACATGAACTTCCACACATATGTTCACTTCTTTCTGATTGTCATAAAACAACACATATCATACAATGTGTTTCAATCCTATTCATTAATATTTCTAAAGTTCAAGTCCAAAATTTTGATTGAGACACTGTCTATATTCACATAGGCAAGTTCATATGCACCCGCCATACAAAGTATTCCCTAGCCCATGCCAACAACATGTGCATATAGTGTACGTGACATTTCTCAAACTTGTTAAGAACTCCAAAGGTCATCCTCAACCAACTAGCGGGTAATAAAACTAATTTCACAAATAGTGTTCCAACCATGTAACAACGTACTTTTTACTTTTTGAATTCAAAACTAGTAATTGACTAGTGTCGAATTGAGGTTTCTATCTTTATGATTTTATGTTTCAGGTTTTAATCATATCTCAATGGATGTCTTTTCCACCATATCTCTATTTGATCCCTTGTTAAAGGATCTGCCAAATTTCCATTAAATAATTATCTATAGGCATTGAAAGTCATTGAAGTACTATCACAATGAATGGATATTGTTGATATTGGTTTAGGCCACAATGATACATCATGTAACACATCCCTTAACCATTCAACTTCTTTGCTAGTTGAAGCTAATGCCACAAATTCTGAAGTCATGGTAGAGTCAGTTATGCAACTTTGTTTCTTTGATGCCAAATAAACTGCTTTACCACCGAACAAAAAGATCCACCAGCTTTAGATGAGTGATCATTTTTGTCTTTTATCCAACTAGCATCAGAATAACCTTCAACACTTGAATATTCCAGCATACATTATTATACCTATAACACTTGAATATTCCAACATACATTATTCTACCTATAACACTTGAATATTCCAGCTGTGATACATTATTTCCCACATTTTTACATACTCAAGTTTAGAGTCAATGTGAGTTGAGACCGGCTTGCAATCATAATGATTAAACCTTCTAAGGATCTTCTAAATGTAATGATATTGCGAGAGTGTAATGGATCCTTGTTTTTTATTTATTCTAATTCCAAGTATAACATCATCCTCTCCCATGTCTTTCATATCAAATTTGCTTGAGAGTAACTTTTTGGTTTTTAAAACTTGTTCCAAGTCTGAACCAAAGATCAACATGTCATTGACATACAAGCAAATTATGACACCTTTAACATTTGAATACTTACTGTATATACATTTTTTTATTCATTTATTTTGGATCCACTAGCAAGTATCACTTGATCGAATTTCTTGTGTCATTGTTTTGAAGCTTGTTTAAGTCCATATAATGACTTCACAAGTTTACACACTCCGTGCTCTTGTTGAGATACTACAAACCCTTTGTATTGTTTCATATAAACTTTCTCATCCAATTCACGAATTAAAAATGCAGTTTTAACATACATTCGATGAATAAATCATTTTTGGATTAATGCTATGGTAAGTAGCATCCTTATAGTAGTTATTCTTGCTACTGGAGAATAAGTATCAAAGTAATCAAGGCCATATTTTTTAGTAAATCGTTTAGCTACAAACCTTGCTTTGTACTTATTTATGGTTCCATCCACCTTCAACTCATTTTTGAAGATCCATTTGCAATCAATTTCTTTGGAACCAGGTGTAAATCTTTGAGTACCAAGTATTATTACTCAGGATTGAATCCATCTCATCGTTGATAGATTCTTTCCAAAATGGAGCATTGTGTGATGCCATTGCTTCATCAAATGTCTTTGGATATGTTTCAACAATGAATCATTAGTGCCTTTTATTACTCAACTTATTTTTTGTACCTTCTCCAAGATAAGTAATAAAATCTTAACCAAAATATTTAGCCGTTTTAGCTCTTTTACTTCTTTATAACTCAATGACTTCATTTTTGTAATTTGGGTCATCTAATGCAGACTCATTAAGTTTTAAGTCATTTTCAACATTTCTTGAAACTGATGTAAATCTTTGTTCACCATAGATTGCATCTCTTGAATCTATTATAGTATTCACCAAAATAGAGTCATTTGGCTCAATAACCATAAATTTATAAGCTTTGCTTTTGTGTGCATAGCCTATAAAGATGCATTCCACAATTCTTTCTCCTAACTTCCATTTCTTAGGTTCATGGAGTCTTACTATGGCTCGGCAACCCCAAACTCTCAAATAATTGAGATTTGGTTTTCTTTTATGCCAAAGTTCATATGAGCTAGTTGAATTTATTTTATTGGGAACTATGTTTAGTGTATAACAAGTTCTAAGTACAGCTTCACCCCAAAAGCCTTGACTAAGGATCGTAGTGGACATCATGGTGTTAACCATTTCTATTAACACTTTGTTCTTCCTTTTGGCCACACCATTTTGTTGTGGTGCTTAAGGAGCTGTCACCACATGTTTGATTCCCGTAGTTTCAAAGAAATTGTTTTCAAAGTATTCACCACCTCTATTAGTTCTAAAGCATTTTATTGACAAGTCACATACAAGTTCAACTTCTTGTTTATAATTTTTAAACATTTACATGGCTTGATCTTTAAAATGTAACAAATACACATAACAGTATCTTGTACAATTATCAATGAAAGTTTCAAAATATTTGTTTCCTCCTAAAGATGGTGTCGCATGAATATCACATAAATCACTGTGTATTAACTCCAATTTGCTTGATTTTCTTTCAATGTGTGAAAAAGGTTTTACGGTGATTTTTGCTAGAATGCGAATAGTGTATTTTTTATCATCATTTTGCAAACATTTTGGTAAAATATCCAATTTGATCATGTCATGAATTCTTTTATAGTGAAAATGTCCTAGCCTATTGTGCCACAAAATATAGAAAGACTCGATCATGTAAGCAACATATGTATTCATTTTATTGATAGACATTACATTAAGTTAAGTTTGAACATCACACTACATAAAAACCCTTTCCCACAAACATCACACCCTTGGAGATTACAATTTTATTAGCTTCTATCACAAGTTTAAAACCAAACATGTTAAGAAGACCAGCATAAATCAAATTATTTTTAACCTTGGGAATGTACAATACATTAGTGAGTGTAACAACTTTCCCAGAAGTAAACTTGAGATCAATATCTCCTACGTCTTTTATTGGCACAGTTGAAGCATTTCCCATAAAGACAATAGAGTCTTCATCTTCCATATTTTGCATAGTTTTGAAAAAACTTTTATTCTTGTAAATGTGCCGGGTAGCACTCGAATCAACCCACCAAGAAAATTATTGAACAACTATGTTGATTTCGAATATCATGGCCAAAATAGGCTTGCCATCCTTTCCTCCATTTCAGGAGTTAAAGCATTGCTTCTTAAGAGCCTACTTTCATATTTGTAGTGCCCTTCCTTTTTGCAGTGATAACACTTGCCCATTTTATTTTTTAATCTTTTTATGACTAACGCCATTGTAGCCCGTTTCTTAGACTTGCTACCTTGGCCTTCTTCAATCATATTGATTTTGGTGGCTGACTCTTTGTCTTTATCATCATGCTTTTGCTGAGAATTTTCCTGCAATCAAAACTCTTCCTCAACACGAAGAGAGTTAGCCAAACTTTCAAGTGAAATTTCTTCTTTATTATGTTTGAGATCTCTCTTGAAATCTTTCCAAGATGGAGGGGGGGGTATCACTTAAAATTCCAACTATAAATTATTCATCCATCCATCTTAAGGTTATGTTGGGAGAAGTGATTTAACATTTTTTCAATTTTGGCAAATTGTTGCATCACCGGTTTGTTGTCTACCATTTTGTAATTAAAGAAAGATTAGACCAAGAATTTCTTAATGGTAGAATCTTCTCTCATGTATCTTGCCTCTAGCTTTTCCCAAAGTTCTTCTGCAGTCACTATTGAGTGGTAGACATCAAACAAGTTGTCACACATTACGTTGAGAATATGTCCCCTACAGATCTCATCATTTGTCTCCCATTTCTGCTTCTTACGAAGATCATCTAGTGTTTCTTCATCTCCATCGGTGGCTGGTTTAAGAGTGATAAGGACAAGTTTAACCAAAGTAATTTTCCTCCATCGAATGTAATTTCCTCCATCAAAGTGATCAAGTTTAACCACGTTGGATGCAAGATCCTTGACATTGCTTGCATTTCTTATGGTTTGTAGTTAAAGCCTTAAGATTTTTGATTATCAAGTGTGTTTCTTACCAATCAAATGGAAATAAGAAAATGAGGAGATAACAAAAGATGGATATATATTAGTGAATCTTCAAATCATGCACAAAGCACTTTCATCAAGGCTTTATTTGTTTCCTTTTGTGTGCAAGTAATACAAAAAAAATATCCTCTTAGGATAAGATGAGGTAAAAGTTGGAAAAGTTTGCAATAACTTCCCTACACCAAAAACAAAATGAAAAGGAAAGATCTTTTAGAGAAGGGAAGACATGTTTCTTTTTGTTTCTTGTCTTGTGTTGTGTTGAATTGTAGTGTAGTGTGTCTAGAATGACAAAAAAGAGCTCCTTTTATACTTGTCCAAGAAGCTTGTCATTGATGTCTTCTTTTTAATTTCATGAGTTAAAACTCTTCCATAAACTCAAAAGATAAGCTTCGTGAATTTATAGGATAACTAACACACTTTAAGATAACACTTACTTCAAGATCCGATCTTTGATCTTTAAACTTATATCAATTACAAGAATTTAATGCTTGTTTAATGTCAAGTAACTCATGCATTACATGTCTTTCAATTCTTGAAAATATCTAAAAACTAATCCTTCTTTTACAGCTCTTAATTCAGCTTGGAACATTTGTAGCTACTGTACTAGATGTTATCCCTTTAATCATGTCTCCCAACGTATCTTTGATTACTATTCCAATCTCTCCCTTACCATTTTTGAAAGATGCATCAACATTCACCTTGAATGCCATTCTAGGTTTATTCCATATTATAGCTTGTGAAATTTTCATCTTTTTTCTTAGAGAAAAAAGGGGCGTGAAATTTTGTATCCAGAACTGAGATCCAACATTATCAAACTCCAATGGAAAAACGTATAAGATATTAAAATTTTCTTCTTCGATTTCCTCTATGAGCTTCCTGATTGGAGGTCATGGTGTTTTCAAAAGGATGTTTGTTCCTTCGCTTCCATATAAGCCACATAGTTCGAGCCATTATTATTCTAACAATCATTCTATAAATTTTAGATCCCTGTCTATATAAAAGGATAATCTATCCTATAAAGAGTTGAAGTTAGAATATGAAATCAGCATAATGTAATGCATATATGACCAGATTTCTAGATTGCTATGGCAAGAATTGAAAAGGTGGGACATGGAGCCTGAGTGGTTGCAAAAGGGACATTTTGATGCCATTTTAAAACCATAGTAACTTAAAACATCATCAAATGGCAGTACTGAGTTCATCGCTTTCCATAGAAAGATAGATATTTTCCGAGGGATTCATTTATTTCATATTTTTTGAGGGAGGGACTTGTTACATTTTAGCTCCTTAATTGGTGGTATGCCGCTTTTATTGAGAATTTCCCGTTGAAAGATCTTTTCCAGACCATTCTGTCTTCATGGTTCTGAATGTTTATGACATGCAGTTGTGTTATGACTGTAGTAACCAGATTAGGCTCCAAAAGGGTTAGTATTTGCAGTTTATTTTCATGGAAAAACTTCACTGTGCAATCAAAGAAAGGGGTTTTTAAATGTTGTGGCCATAAATTAATTAGTGGTCTGATGTTGTCACGACTCCTCCAAAAATGTTGTGACGGATGCTGTCGCGACTCGCGACAGAGCTATCGCGATCACGACGAACAGGGGATTTTCCCTTCAAAAAAATTTCAAACTTACCAAGTCCCAAACATTCTACACTTCTCACTTCCTGCAAAATCTCATCAAAATATCAGCTCAACAAGAACAAAAGCTAGTCAAAAGGAAAGCAATGACACAAATTTGAAATGAAACCAAAAATCAACAGAAAATCATGAGTGATTCTCCGGATAATCAAAACCAAGTTTATTTAACGTCGTCAGAATGACTTACCTCCCTTCTTGGAGGTTACTCACAGGTCGGATCAAGATTGTCTCCTCTTTCCCTATCCGGCTCAAAACAAGGGGGAATCGCATTACCCCCGATCAAAATTTTCTCCACACAGTTTGGTGCTCCTCCATAACTTCCCAAAATGTACAAAAGCTTACCCCTTTGGTCCATGGAGATCTCAATTGGACGAGCAATTGGAGGGTTACCACCCTTCGCCCAAGATGAACATTTAAGCACCTTCGATGGTGGTTTGCATTCTTCCACCGAATCCCTCTTACAAGAAGGATGAAAGCTTACCTTTTCCTTGAGTTTTACATTGGACACCAAGAGGGTGCTTGGAGTTGCTTTCTCATGAGAACATTCGCCCTTGTTGTTTTCCTTCAAGTTAGTACT
>JAULKM010104526.1:0-24811 GCA_032355605.1 Rubia tinctorum | reverse complement strand
ACTCTTGATCCGTTTTGAGTGTTCGAGTAATCGATTTTATAGTACTCGCAACGTAGAATCCAAAAATGTCATCCACCAGACCCAATTCATTTCGGGTACTACTCAAAACTGAGCCCAAAAGTTGACGAAAATCAACTATTTTCCAACACTCCATGCATCAGAATAGTTAGAGGACCCAATTGAGTCCCCGGCGGCATTTCTGTCCAATATAATTAAGCACAATTTTTATTTATATAGTAGGCAAATGTTTGGTTTTTTTAAATAAAATTATTAATCAAACAAAATGTGCGCGTTGTGTGCACGAGTGAGCACGTACATAGCACATACAGATTCCATAAATGCATTAGAGGTAAAAAATGACATCAATCCCTAAAAATTGACGTAGGAAAGATCAACTAAAATTTACAAAATATCATCATTTGTAATATTTAAAAAATAGAAAATATTTAAACTACAAATGAACCTCCAAAAGTATACTTAACTGTAAATAACGAGTTTGGCGGGTGAAGATTTTTTGCCCCACATTATTACTATCAATACTGCTGAGACTGTTGCAATGAAGATAATTGTCTTGTCAACAATGACCTTGAATCATTTGTGTCATTTCTGCTACCAGGGTGTTTTTATATGTCACACTACTAGAACCAAACTCATTTGGCAGTACGGATCCTTCACTCCTACGAATTTCGAAGGAGGATCATGAGCTGAAAGAAATGGTGGCATGAGTATTTCTTTAGATAGTGCTGATCGTTGGGTGTTTTGTGGCACAGGTTTCGGTCCAATACAAATTGTGATCATCTTAATTTCTTCCCAACAATTACAATGAACTGAAGTCTAATTAAGTACTATTCAAAAACAAAACATCACATACACTATCAACATTAGAAAATTGATTTATCCATTTATAAAATAAGTCAATTTATCAAAACATGCCCTAATAGTAAAGTCACAAAGGTTGCACATACTTAGGCATAGACCTTCCCAAAGATATTTTTAGTCCACTGGACCAAAATCTTGTAAAATTTATTATTCGTTGGAGTAATGATAAATAGAGTCAAAATTTTATAGTGAAATTAAATAGTGACTGATGTGGAATAATTGAAAAAATGTATCTATAATTAGTTTTAACTTATAATTAAGGAAGGTGATTAGTCATTTACTAACTTCCACATCATCCGCCATTAATTTTCACTCTCTCTATCATCACTCTATTCGGTGTGATGTGAATATTATATTTAATTTGATGATAGTTTCACCAAGGATGAGTAAGTATAATTATGGTGAATTTATATAATTTTAATTCTCTCTTTTTATGATATCTTTGATATAATCTCTAAGTTAATTAGCTTTTTTTTTACAAATTTGGTGGGGCAACCAATATTTTAAGATGAAAGTGGATGATTCACTACTGTAATAATTCCCTGCATAATCCCCTTAGGGCTCTACTGAAAAAACTATATAATTTATAGACAAAACGGATATTAGACACATAAACATTAACTGAAATTTAAAAATATCAGCATTTGTAGTAAAAATAACGTAGAAAATATTTACACTACGAAGAAACTTCCAAAAGTCTACTTAATTGTAATTAGCGAGTTTGACGGATGAAGGTTTCTTGCCTCACATTATTACTGTCAATACTGCTGAGAATGTTGCAATGAAGTTAATTTTGTTTTAAAGGTCACCCTACTAGAACGAAACTCATTTCGTAGTTTGGATCCTTCATTCCCACGGATTTTGAAGGAATATCACGAGTTGAAAGAAGTAGTGGGATGAGTATTTTTTTGGTTAGTGCTGATCATCGGTGTTTTGTGGTACAAATTATTGTCCATTACATGTTGTTGTGGCCATCTTAATATCTTCCAAATACTGCAGTGAATTGAAGTTGAATGAAGTACTATTCATAACCAAAACAACACACACAATCAACATTAAAAATTGATTTATTTTTATAAAATAAGGGAATTTATCAAAGCATGCACTATCATTGCACAGAGGTTGCACATATTCATGCATACACATGCCCAAATATATTTTCAATCCAGTGGAGCACAATCTAGTAAACATAATATTTTGGTGTGACGTGTGATTTAATATTTAATTTGATGATAACTTCACCGAGGATGGATAAATATAATTAGGGTGAATTTATATAAATTTGAGTTCTCACTTTTTATAATATCCTTGTAATCTTAAATTAACTAGCTATTTTTTAAAAATATTTGGCGGCTCAACCAATATTTTAAGATGAATACTACTATAATAATTCCCTTGATAATCCCCTTGGGGAACTATTGAAAAAAAACAATATAATTATCAAAAAAAATTGATATTAGACACATAAACATTAACTTGAATTTACAAAATATCATCATTTATTATAAAATAACGTAGAAAATAATTACACTACAAAGAAATCTCCAAAATTCTACTAAACTGTAAATAGTGAGTTTGACGGGTGAAGGTTTCTTGCCCCACATTATTACTGTCACTACTGTTGAGAATGTTGCTATGAAGATAATTTCATTTTGTCAACAATTACCTCGTGCCATTTGTGTCATTTCAGCTACCGGGGAGGTTTTAAATGTCACCCGGCTAGAAACAAAATCATTTCATAGTTCGAATCCTTCACTCATACGAATTTTGAGAAAGATCACGAGGTGAAAGAAGTGATGGTATGAGTATTTCTTTGGCTAATGCTGATCGTCGAGTGCTTTATGGTACAACTTCAAGTCTAGTACTGGTTGCTATATGCATCTTAATTTTTTCCCAACGACTACAATGGACTGAAGTTGATTGAAGTACTATTCAAAAACAAAACAACACACTATATATCAACAATAGAAAATTAATTTATTCTTTTACAAATTAATTGAATTTATTAAAAAAATGCACTAACATTGCACGGTCACGAAGGTAGCACATGCGCATGCATAGATCTACCCAAAAATATTTTTAATCCAATGGACCATAATCTTATAAAAATTATTTATGGGTGTGATGTGTAATTTTATATTTAATTTGACGATAGCTTTACTAAGATGGGTAAATATAATTAGGGAGAATTTATATAAATTATAGCTCCCTCTTTTTATAATATCTTTGTAATATTAAATTAATTAGCTATTTGTTTACAAATTTGGTGGGTCAACCATTATTTTAGGATGAAAGAGCAATAATTCACTACCGTAATAATTCCATTGATAATCCCCTTGGGGCACTACTAAAAAAAGCTACATAACTATCCACAAAACTGATATTAGACACATAAACATTAATTGAAATTTACAAAATATTATCATTTGAATAAAATAATGTAGAAAATTTTTAACTACAAAGAAATCTTGAAAAGTCTACTTAACTGTAAATTACGAGAATGACTAGTGAAGGTTTCTTACCCCATATTATTGCCGTCAATACTGCTGATAATGTTGCAAAGAAGATAATTTAATTTTGTCAACAATGACCTCGTGCCACTTGTGTCATTACAGCCACGGGATGGTTTTAAATGTCACCTTACGAGAACCAAACTCATTTCACAGTTCGGATCCTTCACTCCTGCAGATTTCGAAGGAGGATCTCAAGCTGAAAGAAGTGGTTGCATGAGTATTTCTTTGGGTAGCGTCGATCGTTGGGTGTTTTGTGGTATAGGTTCCTGTCCAGCACTGGTTGTTGTGATCATCTTAATTTCTTCCCAACAACTACAATGAACTGAAATCGAATTAAGTACTATTCAAAAACAAAACAACACATACACTATCTACATAGAAAATTGATTTATTCTTTTATAAAATAAGTGAATTTATAAAAACATGCACTATCAGTGCACAGTCACAGAGGTTGCACATACTCAGGCATTGACTTGCCCAAAGATATTTTCTATCCACTGGATCACAATCTTACAAAATTATTTTCAGTGTGACATGTAATTTTATGTTTAATTTGATGATAGCTTCACCAAGGGTGGCTATATATAATTAGGGTGAATTTATATAAATTTGAGCTCTCTCTTTTTATAATATCTTTGATATAATCTTTAATAATTATTTATTTTTACAAATTTGGTAGGTCAACCACTATTTTAAGATGAAAGAGGGCTAATTCACTACTGTAATAATTCCCTTGATAATCCCCTTAGGGCACTCTTGGAAAAAGCTATATAATTATCAACAAAACTCACACTAGACACATAAATATGAACTGAAAGTTATAAAACAACGTAGAATATAATTACACTACAAAGAAATCTTCAAAAGTCTACATAACTGTAAATAGCGAGTTTGACGGGTGAAAATTTTCTCCCCCACATTATTACCGTCACTACTGTTGAGAATGTTGATATGAAGATAATTTCATTTTGTCAACAATTACCTGGTGCCAATTCTGTCATTTCAACTACCAGGGAGGTTTTAAATGTCACCCTACGAGAAACAAACTCATTTCATTGTTCGGATCCTTCACTCATACGAATTTTGAGAAGGATCACAAAGTGATAGAAGTGATGGTATGAGTTATTTTTTAGCTAATGTTGATCGTCGAGTGTTTTATGTTACAGGTTCCTGTCTTGCACTGGTTGTTGTAAGCATCTTAATTTCTTCCCAACAACTACAATGGACCGAAGTTAAATGAAGTGCTATTCAAAAACAAAACAACACACACTATATATCAACAATAGAAAATATATTTATTATTTTATAAAATAATTGAATTTATAAAAAAACATGCACTGTCATTTCACAGTAATGGAGGTTAGACATGTGCAGGCATAGATCTAGCCTAAAATATATTTAATCCAGTGGACCACAATCTTGTAAAAATTATTTATCGGTGTGACGTGTAATTTTATATTTAATTTGATGATAGCTTTATCGAGGATGGGTAAATATAATTAGGGAGAATTTATAATTTGAGTTCCCTCTTTTGTTGATATCTTTGTAATCTTAAATTAATTAGCTATTTATTTACAAATTTGATGGGTCATCCATTATTTTATTTTAAGATGAAAGAGGGATAATTCACTACCGTCATAATTCCCTTGATAATCCCCTTGGGGCACTACTGGATAAAACTACATAAATATCCCAAAAATGATATTAGACACATAAACATTAACTTAAATTTAAAAAATATCATCATATGTATAAAATAATGTAGTAAAATTTTAAACTAAAAAGAATCCTCGAAACTGTAAACAGCGAGATTGACGGGTGAAGGTTTCTTACCCCGTATTATTGCCGTCAATACTGCTGAGAATGTTACAAAGAAGATAATTTAAATTTTTTTTTCAACAATGACCTCGTGTTATTTGTGTCATTACAGCTACCAGGATGGTTTTTAATGTCACCTTACGAGAACCAAACTCATTTCACAGTTCGGATCCTTCACTTCTACGGATTTCGAAGGAGGATCTCGAGTTGAAAGAAGTTGTTGTATGAGTATCTCTTTGGGTAGTGCTGATCGTTGGGTGTTTTGTGGTACAGGTTCCTGTCCAGCACTGATTGTTGTTAACATCTTAATTTCTTCCCAACTACAATGAAGTGAAGTTGAATTAAGTACTATTCAAAAACAAAAGAATATATACACTATCAACATAGAAAATTGATTTATTCTTTTATAAAATAAGTGAATTTATCAAAACATGCACTATCATTGCACATTCATAGAGGTTGCACATACTCAAGCATAGACTTACCCAAAGATATTTTCTATCCAGTGGACCACAATCTTGTAAAAATTATTTTTCGGTGTGACATGTAATTTATTATTTAATTTCATGATATCTTCACCAAGGGTGGATAAATATAATTAGGGTGAATTTATATGAATTGGAGCTCTCTATTTTTATAATATCTTTGATATAATCTTAAATAATTAGTTTTTTTTTTTTTACAAATTTGGTGGGTCAAACACTATTTTAAGATGAAAGAGGGAGAATTCACTGATGTAATAATTCCCTTGGGGCACTATTGGAAAAAACTATATAATTATCAAAAAAACTCATATTAGACACATGAACTAAAATTTACAAAATATCATCATTTATTTAAAAAATAACGTAGAAAATAATTACACTACAAAGAAATCTTCAAAAGTCTACTTAACTGTAAATAGCGAGTTTGACGGGTGAAGGTTTCTTGGCCCACATTATTACCGTCACTACTGTTGAGAATGTTGCTATGAAGATAATTTCATTTTGTCAAAAATTACCTCGTGTCATTTGTGTCATTTCAGCTATCGGGGAGGTTTTAAATGTCACCCTATGAGAAACAAACTCAATTCATAGTTCGGATCCTTCACTCGTACGGATTTTGAGAAGGATCACGAGGTGAAAAAACTGATGGTGTGAGTATTTCTTTGGCTAATGCTGATTGTTGAGTGTTTTCTGGTACAGGTTCCTGTCTAGTACTGGTTGTTGTAAGCATCTGAGTTTCTTCCCAACAACTACAGTTGAGTGAAGTTTAATTAGGTACTATTCAAAAACAAAAAAACACACACTATATATCAACATTAGAAAATTGATTTATTCTTTTACAAAATAATTGAATTTAGTAAAAAAATGCACTATCATTGCACAGATACAGAGGTTGCACATACGCAAGCATAGATGATGGAGATGCCAAGACGACTACCCACATAAACGAAGGCATTTCATGACTTGATCAAACATTCAAGGGTTATGTCCGGGATCCTCTAAGTGACATGGTTGAACCGATGACAAGGTCAAGAACAAAGCTTAGAGATGCGGCATTGAATACTTTGATTGATCAACTTCATGATGAAGAATTCAAGAATAAATTGGCTAGGACTTGGATTAATTATTCAAACTTGTCGATTAACTGAAGACGCCGTGAAGAGCACTATACTCTTTTTTTCCACTGGGTTTTTTGCGAGGTAGTATAACCTTTGTAAAATATTGTAAAATTATTTCATTTTGGGTTTCTTGGACTAATAGCTCGGCCATGTGGGATTTGAAGAGCTGAATTTCAAAATACAACCCATTAGGGTTTAGAATATTAATTTTTATTCTGATTAGACTTAAATTTGGTAAGATTAGATAAGGTAATATTCTTCAAAGTTACTTCCTGAAGAATTCGACCAGATTACCATAGGTAACCATTTATTCTAGGTATATTAGTTATGTATAGTTTTA
Organism: Rubia tinctorum; assembly: GCA_032355605.1. Classification (NCBI taxonomy): domain Eukaryota; kingdom Viridiplantae; phylum Streptophyta; class Magnoliopsida; order Gentianales; family Rubiaceae; genus Rubia; species Rubia tinctorum. The sequence continues at coordinate 17,658 of JAULKM010104526.1, read as the reverse complement.
TCTTCTCAAACCTGCCATGAGTTAATTCAGTTTCCAGTTGTGAATAGGGATTATGGCCGAGATATACCCTATAAATAGGGGGGCTTGTCCAACAAAATTTTACACCTTTTATCAATCATATATTACGAATTTCTGAGTTTACTCATTGCTTGTGAGCATTAATTTTCATTGTTGCTTAATCCTCAGGTTAATTAAGCATCAATGTCCTTTGTGAACTAATCATGTGGGCTAGTTCGTGAACAAAGAACCCTTTATTTCTGAGTTAATACTGTGAGCTAGTTAACAAGAAAATTTATGAATTGTGAACTCAACATGCGGGCTAGTTGGCTTTACAATTCTCGGAGTTGTTTAAGATTCTGATGGCTAGTTTTGATCTATTTGTGCAGCTATATTAGGGTTTCTGAAATCCCTCGTGTAATCAAAGATATAAATTTCGCAATTCAAAATCTTCACAAGGAGATTCATATCAATAGATCGACCCAAAAATATTTTTAATCCATGGGACCACAATCTTGTAAAAATTATTTATCGATGTGACGTGTAATTTTATATTTAATTTGATGAGAGCTTTACCAAGGATGGGTAATATAATTAGGGAGAATTTTTATAAATTTGACTTCCCTCTTTTTATAATATCTTTGTAATATTAAACAAATTAGCTATTTATTTACAAATTTGGTGGGTCAGCCATTATTTTAAGATGAAAGAGGGATAATTCATAGCCATAATAATTCCCTTGATAATCCCCTTGGGGCACTACTAGAAAAAACTACATAAATATCCACAAAACTGATATTAGACACATAAACATTAATTGAAATTTTCAAAATATAATCATTTGTATAAAATAATGTAGAAAAATTTTAAACCTCGATGACACCTCGAAAAGTCTACTTAATTGTAAATAGCGAGATTGATGGGTGAAGGTTTCTTACCCCATATTATTTCATAAATACTGTTGAGAATATTGCAAAGAAGATAATTTAAATTTGTCAACAATGACCTCGTGCCATTTGTGTCATTACAGCTACCGGGATGGTTTTAAATGTCAACTTACGAGAACCAAACTCATTTCACAGTTCGGATCCTTCACTCCTACGGATTTCAAAGAAGGACCTCGAGCTGAAAGAAGTGGTGACATGAGTATTTCTCTAACTAGTGCTGATCGTCGGGTGTTTTGTGGTACAGGTTCCTGTCTAGCACGCATTGGTTGTTGTGACCATCTTAATTTCTTCCCTAAAACTACAATGAACGGAAGTCGAATTAAGTACTATTCAAAAACAAAACAACACATACACTATCAACATATAAAATTGATTTATTATTTTATAAAATAATTGAATTTATCAAAACATGCACTATCATTGCACAGACACAGAGGTTGCACATACTAAGGTATAAACGTGCCCAAAGATATTTTCTATCTAGTGGACCACAATCTTGTAAAATTATATTTCGGTGTGACATGTAATTTTATATTTAATTTGATGGTAGCTTCACCAAGGGTGGCTAAATATAATTAGGGTAAATTTATATAAATTTGAGCTCTATTTTTATAATATATTTGATATAATCTTAAATAATTAGGTTTTTTTTTACAAATTTGTTGGGTCAACTACTATTTTAAGATTAAAGAGGGATAATTCACTACTGTAATAATTCCCTTGATAACCCCTTGGGGAACTACTGAAAAATACTACTCCTTCAGTACCAGCAAAAATAGTGCATTCACTTTTTCACAATTTTCAAAGATCATGATTGATCGTAAATATCTCTAACTACGTATAATAATTTTGTATAAAAATTTGATATTCAAAATATAGATATTAACATGAATCTAACAATATCTTTTATATATATTTTTTATATATTAATTTAGATTTAGGGTCAAAGTTTACAAAGTTTGGCTTGTGAAAAAGTAAGTGTGCCATTTTTTATGTGGCTGGAGGATTACATAATTATCAGCAAAATTGATATTAGACATATAAAATTAACTGAAATTTAAAAATACCATTTGTAGTAAAATAATGTAGAAATCAGTTTTAACTACAAAGAAACCTCCAAAAGTCTGCATAATTGTAAACAACGAGATTGACGGGTGATGATTTTTTACCCCACGTTATTACATTCAATTTACTGAGAATGTTGCTGTAAAGATAATTTTGTTTTGTCAACAATTACCTCATTTCATTTGTGTCATTTCAGCTACCAGGGAGGTTTTAAATTTCACCCTTCGAGAATTAAACTCATTTCGCAGTTCGGATCCTTCACTTCTATGGATTTTAAAGGAGGATCACGAGCTGAAAGAAGTGGTTGCTTGAGTATTTCTTTTGCTGATACTAATCCCCAGGTGTTTTTGTTGTACAGAAACCTGTCTAGTTATGGTTGTTGTGGTCATCTTAATTTATTCCCAACAACTACATTGAACTGAAGTCGAAATCAGTACTATTTAGAAACAACACAACACATGCACTATCAATTGAAAATTGATTGATTCTTTTATAAAGATTATGGAAATAGAAACCATTTCCTTGTAGGAAAGGTTATAAATGGTAGTTACGTTATAGAATTAGTTTCCTATTAGGTTTAGGTAAATATTCTTAGGTTAGAATCCATTTCCATATAAGATTAGTTAGTTAACTTTTACATTTTCATGTTGGTCTTTGTAGCCCAATATATTATAACGTTCATCATTGATGAGATGTGACATTGAGATGATATCAATACACCATTAATAAGTCATTTATATTTTATCAATAAAATAAGTGAATTTATCAAAATATGCTCTATCATTGCACTGTCACAAAGGTTGCACATACTCAGGTATAGACCGGCCCAAAGATATTTTCAATCCAGTGAACTACAATCTTGTATTTAATTTTTGGTGCGACGTCTAATATTATATTTAATTTGATGATAGGTTCACGGGTAAATATAATTATGGTGAGTTTATACAAATTTGAGTTCTCTCTTTAATAATATCTTTGTAATATTAAATTATTTATCTTTCTTTTTCCTACTTTGGTGGGTCAACCATTATTTTTAGATGAAAAGGGGATAATTCACTACTGCGATAATTCCCTCAACAAAACTAATATAAGAAACATAAACCTTAACAGAAATTTACAAAATATCATCATTTTTAATAAAAATAATGTAGTAAATATTTTAACTACAAAAATACCTTCAAAAGTCTACTTAACTGTGAATAGCGAGATTGACTGGTGAAAGTTTCTTACCCTACATTATGACCGTCAATACTGGTGAGAATGTTGCAATGATAATAATTTCCTTTTGTCAATAATGACCTTGTGCAATTTGTGTCATTTCAGTCACCATGATGGTTTTAAATGTCACCTTACGAGAACCAAACTCATTTTTGCAGTTCAGATCCTTCACGCCTATGGATTTTGAAGGAGGATCACGAGCTGAAAGAAGTGGTGGCATGAGTATTTCTTCGGTTAGTAATGATTGTCGGATGTTTTGTGGTACAAGTTCCTATCCAAGATGGGTAGTTGTAGCCATCTTAATTTCTTCCCGACTTCTATAATGAACTGAAGTCGAATTAAGTACTATTCAAAAACAAAACAACACATACAATATCAACATTAGAAAAATTATTTATTCTTTTTAAAAATAAGAGAATTTATCAAAACATGTACTATCATTGCACAGTCACAGAGGTTGCACATACTTAGGCATAGACATGCCCAAAGATATTTTCAATTAAGTGGACCACAATCTTGTAAAAATTATTTTTTGGTGTGACTTGTAATTTTATATTTGATTTGATGATACCTGCCCCAAGAATGGGTAAATATAATTAGGCTAAATTTATATATTTGAGTTCTCTCATTTTATAATATCTTTGTAATCTTAAATCAATTAGCTATTTTGAAACAATTTTGGTGGATCAACCACTATTTTAAGAAGAAAAATAGATAATTCATTACTGTAACAATTCCCTTGATAATCCCCTTGGGGCACTACTGGAAAAAATTACATAATTATAAACAAAACTGAAATTAGACACATAAACATTAATTAAAATTTTAAAAATATCAGCATTTGTAATAAAATAATAAAGAAAATATTTAAACTACAAAGAAACATCCAAAAGTGTAATTGACTGTAAATAGAGAATTACAGGTGATGGTTCCTTGCCCCACACTATTACCAGCAATACTGTTGAGAATATTGCTAAGAATATAATTTCATTTTGTCAACGATGACCTTGTACCATCTATATCATTTCAGCAACCCAATAGGTTTTAAATTTCACCCCACGAGAACTAAAATCATTTTGCAGTTTGGATCCTTCACTGCTACTGATATATCTACTTGCGAGAACTCTGAATTGCGGAATATCATATCTTTGATAAAAGCACGGATCTCGCCCAACCTACTTTTGGCGCACGAAATTACAGCGTCTAGCCCGCAGGGTACACTCAATTCCGACTTGCTCTCTAAATAACTCGCAAGTTTAGGTCACAAGGGTTCTTTATAAGCGTCTAGCCCGCAGAGTACACTCACAAAAGAAATTGAAACTTAACTAGCCCGCAGGGTTAAGAGACAATAAAAAATAATGAGAATGACTCAAAATTCTGAATATATGATTGATAAAAGATGATATAAAAGTGTTTAATATCTCGGCCAAACCCCTTTATTTATAGGGTAAAAATCAGCCAGTACAAATAGAAACTGAAAAGAATTATGGTAGATTTAGGAAGCTAAAACCATATCTAGCTAGAACTCCTAAAATAAATATAAATAATTACCATATTCATCTAAGTAAATCAATCCAAATATTGGATGAATTCTTAAATGAATCTACCTTATCTAAACCAACCAAATCTAATTCTAATTAAATCAAAACTCCTAAATTACAATATTTCAAAAATAATTCTAAAAATGAGCACACTACCTCATTAAAAAGCCCAATGGAAAAAAGAGTGTAGTGTTAAGCTCCTAAAAATACTAAACTTAGAAAAATATAATAAATTGCATTTTTGATATCTTATCAGCTACGGATTTCGAAGGAGAATCATGAGTTGAAAGAAAAGGAGCATGGGTATTTCTTCGGCTAGTGCTGATCGTCGAATGTTTTGTAATACAAGTTCCTATCCAGTTATGGTTGTTGTTGCCATCTTAGTTTCTTCCCAACAACTACAAGGAACTGAAGTCGAATTAAATACTATTTAGAAACAAAACAACACAACAACTATCAACATTCGAAAATTGTTTCTCTCTTTTATTAATATGTGTTTATCAAAACATGCACTATCATTGCACAGTCACAGAGGTTGCACATACTCAGGCATAGACCTGCTCAAAGATATATTCAATCCAGTGGACCAGAATCTTGTAAAAAATATTATTCTGTATGACATGTAATTATATAGTTAATTTGTTGATACCTTAATCAAGGGCGGGCAAGTATAAAATGGATGAAATTATATAAATTTTAGTTATCTCTTTTTCATAATATTTTTGATATAATCTTAAGTTAATTAGCTATTTTCTAAAAATTTAGTGGGTTAACAATTATTTTAAGATGAAGGAGGGATAATTAACTACTGTAATAATTCCCTTGATAATCCTCTTTCGGAACTACTGGAAAAATTACATAATTATAAACAAAACTGATAACAGACACATAAACATTACCTTTTTTAAAATAAAATAAAATACCATCATTGTAATAAAAGAATTAAGAAGAGATTAAACTACAAATAAACCTCCAAAAGTCTACTTAACTGTAAATAGTGAGTTTGACCAGTGAAGATTTCTTGCTCCACATTAATACTGTTAATACTTTTGAGAATATAGCTATGACGATAATTTCATTGTGTCAACAATGACCTCCTGCCATCTGTGTCATTTCAACTACCGAGGAGGTGTTAAAGGTCACCTTGCTTGCGAGAACCAAACTCATTTTACAGTTTGGATCCTTCACTCCTACGGATTTCGAAGGAGGATCACGTGGTGAAAGAAGTTGTGGCATGTGTATTTCTTTGGCTAGTGCTGATCGTTGAGTGTTTTGTTGTACAGGTTCTTGTCCAGTTATGGTGGTTGTTGCCATCTTAATTTCTTCCCAACAACTACAATGAACTGAAGTCGAATTAAGTACTATTTAAAAAAAAATACATATACTATAAACAACAGAAAATTGATTTATTCTTTTATAAAATAAGTGTTTATCAAAACATGCACTATCATTGCACTGTCACAAAGGTAGCACATACTCAGGAATAGACCTACCGAAAGATATTTTCAATTCAGTGGACCACAATCATGTAAAAATATTTTTTGGTAAGACGTGTAATTTTATATTTATTTTAATGATAGCTTCACAAAGAATGGATAAATATAATTAGGGTGAATTTATATAAATTTGAGTTTATTCTTTATTAAAATATCTTTATAATCTTAAATCAATTAGCTATACTTTGTAAAAAATTGGTCGGTCAACCACTATATTAAGATGAAAGAGGGATAGTTCACTATTGTAATAATTCCTTTTATAATCTTTTTGGGGCACTACAGGAAAAAAATTACATAATTATAAAATAAAACAGATATTAGACACATAAAAATCAACTAAAAATTAGAAAATATCAGCATTTGTAATAAAATAATGAACAAAAGATTTAAATTACAAAGAAACATTAAAAAAGTCTACATAACTATAAATAGCGAGTTTGACAGGTGAAGGTTTCTTGCCCCACATTATTACCGTCAATATTGTTGAGAATGTTGCTATGAAGATAATTTCATTTGGTCAACAATGTCCTCGTGTCATTTGTGTCATTCCAGCTACCAGAGAGGTTTTAAATGTCACCCTACGAGAACCAAACTTATTTCGTAGTTCAGATACTTCACTCCTATGGATTTTGAAGGAGGATCACGAGATGAAAGAATTGGTGGTATGAGTATTTATTTGGCTAGTGTTGATCGTCGAGTGTTTTGTGGTATAGGTTTCTGTCCAGTCATAGTTGTTGTTGCCATCTTAATTTCTTCCCAACAACTACAATGAACGGAAGTAGAATTAAGTACTATTCAGAAACAAAACGACACATACACTATCAACATTAGAAAATTAATTATTCTTTTATAACATAAGTCTTCATCAAAACATGCACCATCATTGCACAGTCACAACAGTTACACATATGAAGGCATAGATATGCCAAACGATATTTTCAGTCCAATGGACAATAATCTTGTGAAATTTATTTTTCGGTGTCACGTGTAATTTTATATTTAATTTTATGATAACTTCACCAAGGGTGGGAATGTATAATTAGAGTGAATTTATATATATCTGAGTTATCTCTTTTTATAATATCTTTGATAAAATATTAAGCTAATTAGCTATTTTTTATATAAAATTTGGTGGGTCAACTACTATTTAAGATGATGGAGGGTTGATTCACAACTATAATAATTCCCTTTTAAATCCCCTTTGGGCACTACTCGAAAAATTCCATACTTATAAATAAAACTAATATTACACACATATACATCAACTAAAATTTAAAAAATATCAGCATTTGCAATAAAATAATGAAGAAAATATTTAAACTACAAAGAAATCTCCAAAAGACTATTTAACTCTAAATAGCAAGTTTGACGGGTAAAGGTTTCTTGCCCCACATTATTACCGTCAATACTGTTGAGAATGTTGCTATGAACATAGTTTCATTTTGTCAACAATTATCTCGTGTCATTTGTGTCATTTTCGCTACCGGGGAGATTTTAAATGTCACCGTACAAGAAACAAACTCCATTCGTAGTTCGGATTCTTCACTCTTACGGGTTTTGAGAAGGATTAAGAGGTGAAAAAGTGGTTGTATGAGTATTTCTTTGGCTAGTGTTGATCGTTGAGTGTTTTGTGATACAGGTTCCTATCCAGTCATGATTGTTGTTGCCATCTTGATTTCGTCCCAAAAATACATTGAACCGAAGTCGAATTAAGTACTATTCAGAAACAAAACGACACATACGCTATCAACAATAGAAAATTAATTTATTCTTTTATAAAATAAGTGTTTATCAAAACATGCATTATAATTGCACAATCAAGGTTACATATACTAAGGCATAGACCTACCCAAAGATATTTTCAATCCAAAGGACCATAATCTTGTAAAAAATATTTTTTGGTGTGACATGTAATTTTATACTTAATTTGATGATAACTTCACCAAGGGTGGGCAAGTATAATTCGGGTGAATGTATATCAATTTGAGTTATCTTTATTATAATAACTTTGATATAATCTTAATTTACTTAGCTATTTTTTCAATAAATTTTGTGGGTTAACCGGTATTTTAAAATGATAGAGGGTTAATTCAATACTGTAATAATTTCCTTGATAATACCCTTTGGGCACTGTTGGAAAATTTTATATAATCATAAATAAACTGATATTAGACACATAAACATTAACTAAATTTTAAAAATTATCAGCATTTGTAATAAAATATTGAAGAAAAAATTTAAACTACAAAGAAACCTCCAAAAGTCTACTTAACTGTAAATAGCGAGTTTGACGGGTGAAGGTTTCTTACCCCACATTATTATCGTCAATACTATTGAGAATGTTGCTATGAAGATAATTTCATTTTCTTAACAATGACCTCGTGCCATTTGTGTCATTTCAGCTATCGAGAAAGTTTTAAATGACACCCAACGAGAGACAAACTCATTTCGTGGTTCGGATCTTTCACTCCTACGGATTTTGAGAAGGATCACAAGGTGAAAGAAGTGGTTGTATGAATAATCCATTGGCTAGTGCTGATCGTCGAGTGTTTTGTGGTACAGGTTCCTGTCCACTTATGATTGTGGTTGCCATCTTAATTTCTTCCCAAAAATACAATGAACTGGAGTTGAATTAAGAACTATTCAGAAACAAAACAACACATACGGTATCAACATTAGAAAATTAATTTATTCTTTTATAAAATAAGTGCCTATCAAAACATACACTATCATTTCACAGTCACAAAAGTTGCACATACTCAAGTATAGACCTAGCCAAAGATATTTTCATTTCAGTGCACCATAATCTTGTAAAAAATATTTTTTGGTGTGGCATGTAATTATATATTTAATTTGACGATTGCTTCACCAAGAGTGGATAAATATAATTAGGGTGAATTTATATAAATTTGAGTTCATTTTTTTATAATATCTTTGTAATCTAAAATCAGTTAGCTATTTTATTTTAAAATTTTGGATGGTTAGCCACTATTTTAAGATGAAAGAGGAGATAATTTACTAAGGTAATAATTTCCTTGATAATCCCCTAGGGGCACTACTGGAAAAAAATTACATAATTTTAAACAAAACTGAAATTAGACACATAAACATTAACTAAAATTTAAAAACATCAGCATTTATAAAAAATAATGAAGAAAATATTTTAACTACTCCCTCCGTCCCAGAGAAAATGGCACGTTTACTTTTTTCAAATCAAAATTAAAAATTTGACCCTAATTATATATTAATTTATATATATTTAAAATATCATGTGAGATATTGTTAGATTCGTCTTAACATCTATATTCTAAATATCAAATTTTTATGCTAAATTGTTGTGTGTAGCTAGATATATTGTTCGTCAAACATGATCATTGAAAACCGTAAAAAAGTAAATGTGTCATTTTCTATGGGACGGAGGGAGTACAAAGAAACCACCAAAAGTCTACTTAACTATAAGTAACGAGTTTGACGGGTGAAGGTTTCTTGCTCCACATTATTACAGTCAATACTGTTGAGAATGTTGCTATGAAGATAATTTCATTTTGTCAATAATGACCTCGTTCCATTTGTGTCATTTCAGCTATTGGGGAGGTTTTAAATGTAACCCTACGAGAACCAAACTCATTTCGTAGTTTAAATCCTTCACTACTACGAATTTCGAAGGAGGGTTACAAGGTGACAGAAGTGGTGGTATGAGTATTTCTTTAGCTAGTGTTGATCGTTGAGTGTTTTGTGGTACAGATTTCTATCCAGTTATGGTTGTTGTTGCCATCTTAATTTCGTCCCAAAAACTACAATGAACTAAAGTCAAATTAATTACTATTCAGAAAGAAAACACCACATACACTATCAATATTAAAAAATTGTTTACTCTTTTATAAAATAAGCGTTAATCGAAACATGCACAACCATTGCATAGTCACGGAAGTTACACATTCTTCGGCATGGACCTGCCCAAAGATATTTTAAATCCAGTGGACCATAATCTTGTAAAAATTATTTTTCGATGTGACGCTTAATTTATATTTAATTTGATGATAACTTCACCAAGGGTGGGTAAGTATGAATAGGGTGAATTTATATAAATTTGAGTTATCACTTTTTATAATATATTTGATATAATTTCAGTTAATTAGTTTTTTTTCCAAATTTGGTGGGTCAACCACTATTTTAAGATGAAAGAGAGTTAATTAACTACTGTAATAATTCCCTTGATTCCTTGGGGAACTATTGGAAAATTTACATAATTATAAACAAAACTGAAATAAGAGAAATAAACATTAACTAAAATTCAAAAAAAATCAGCATTTGTGATAAAATAATGAAAAAATACTTTAACTACAAAGAAACCTCCAAAAGACTAATTAATTGTAAATAGTGAGTTTGACTGGTGAAGGTTTCTTTCCTCGCATCATTATTGTCAATACTGTTAACAATGTTGCTATGAAGATTATTTTATTTTGTCAACAATCACCCCGTGCCATTTGTGTCATTTCAGCTAGTGGGGAGATTTTAAATATCTCCCTACGAGAACCAAACTCATTTCATTGTTTGAATTCTTCACTCCTACGAATTTCGAAGGAGGGTCACGAGGTGAAATAAGTGGTTGTATGAGTATTTCTTTAACTAGTGTTGATCGTCGAGTGCTTTGTGCTACAGGTTCATGTCCAACTACGGATTTGTTGCCTTCTTAATTTCATCCCAACAACTACGATGAATTGAAGTCAAATTAAGTGTTATTTAGAATCAAAACACCACATACACTATCAACATTAGAAAATTGATTTATTCTTTTATAAAAGAAGTATTTATAAAAACATGCACTATCATTGCACAGTCATACAAGTTACACATACTTAGGCATAGACCTGCCCAAAGATATTTTCAGTCCAATGGACCATAATTTTGTAACAATTATTTTTCTTCGTGACGTGTAATTTTATATTTAATTTGATGATAATTTCACCAAGGGTGGGTAAGTATAATTATGGTGAATTTATATAAATTTGACTTACTCTTTTTATAATATCTTTGATATATTCTTAAGTTAATTAGCTATTTTTTACAAGTTTGGTGGGTCAACCACTATTTTAAAATGAACGAAGGTTAATTCACTACCGTAATAATTCCCTTAATAATACTCTTGGGCACTACTGGAGAAGATTACAAACATTATAAACCAAAATGATATTAGACACATAAACATTAACTAAAATTTTAAAAATATCAACATTTGCAATAGAATAATGAAGAAATTATTTAAACTACAAAAAAACCTCCAAAAGTCTACTTAGCTGTAAATAAAAAAATTAACTAGTGAAGGTTTCTTTCCCCGCATTATCACCGTCAATACTATTGAGAGTGTTTCTATGAAGATAATTTTTTTTTCAACAATGACCTCGTGTTGTTTGTGTTATTTCGGCTACTGGGGAGATTTTAAATGTCACCCTACGAGAACCAAACTCATTTCTTAGTTTGGATCCATCACTCCTACAGATTTCAAAGGAGGATCACGAGAAGAAATAAGTGGTGGCATGGGAATAACTTTGACTAGTGCTGATCGTGAGTGTTTTTTGGTACAGGTTCCTGTCCAGTTTTGGTTGTTGTCGACATCTTAATTTCTTCCCAACAACTACAATGAACTGAAGTAGAATTAAGTACTATTCGGAAACAGAACAACAAATACACTAACAACATTAGAAAGATGATTTCTTCTTTTATAAAATAAGTGTTTATCAAAACATGCACTATCATTGCACAGTCACAGAAGTTGCACATACTCATGCATAGACCCGCCCAAAGATATTTTCAATCTAGTGGACCAAAATCTTGTAAAATTTACTTTTTTCGGTGTGACATGCAATTTTATATTTAATTTTATGATAACTACATCAAGGGTGGGTAAGTATAATTAGGGTGAATTTAAATAAAGTTGAGTTATCTCTTTTTATAATATCTTTGACATAATCTTAACTAAATTAGTTTTTTTAATATAAATGTGGTGGGTCAACCACTATTTTAAAATGAAAGAGGGTTAATTCACTACTGTAATAATTCACTTGATAATCCCCTTTGGGCACTACAGGAAAAAATAACTTAATTATAAACAAACTATTATTAGACACATAAACATTAAATAAAATTTAAAAAAATTTCAGCATTCGTAATAAAATAATGAAGAAAAGATTTAAACTACAAAAACCCTCCAAAACTCTACTAACGGTAAATAGCGAGTTTGACGAGTGAATGTTTCTTGCCCCACATTATTACCCTCAATACTATTGAGAATGTTGCTATGAAGATAATTTCATTTTGTCAACAATGACCTCGTGTCATTTGTGTCATTTCAGCTACCGGGGCGGTTTTAAATGTCACCCTATGAGAAACAAACTCATTTCGTAGTTTGGATCCTTCACTCCTACGGATTTTGGGAAGGATCAAGAGGTGAAAGAAGTGGTGATATGAGTATTTCTTTGGTCAGTGTTGATCGTCAAGTGTTTTGGGGTACGGGTTCATGATGCATAGACATGACCAAAGATATTTTCAATTCAATGCACCACAATCTTGTAAAAAAAATAATCTAGAGCAGGATGTAATTTTATATTTAATTTGTTGATAGTATCACCAAGAATTGATAAATATCATTAGGGTGAATTTATATAAATTTGAGTTCATTAATTTCAAAAAATCTTTGTAATCTTCAATCAATTAGCTATTCTTTTTAAATATATTGTCGTTCAACCACTATTTTAAGATGAAAGAGGGATAATTCCCTACTGTAATAATTCCATGATAATCTCCTTGGGGAACTACTGGAAAATTTACATAATTTTAAAAAAAAAATTGAAATTAGACACAAAAACAATAACTAAAATTTAAAAATATTAGCATTTCTAATAAAATAATGAAGAAAAGATTTAAACTACAAAGAAACCTCTGAAAGTCTACTTAACTGTAAATAGCGAGTTTGACGGGTGAAGGTTTCTTGCCCCACTACAGTCAATATTATTTATAATGTTTCTATGAAGATAATTTCATTTTGTCAACAGTGACCTAATACCAATTGTGTCAATTCAGCTGCCGGGGAGGTTTTAAATTTCACCCTGCGAGAACCAAACTCACTTCGCAGTTCGGATCCTTCACTCCTTTAGATTTCGAAAGTGCATCACGAGGTGAAAGAAGTGGTGGCATGAGTATTTCTTTGGCTAGTGCAGATCATCGAGTGCTCGTGGAATGGGTTCCTGTCCAGTTATGGGTGTTGTTGCCATCTTAATTTCTTCCCCACAACTACAATGAACAAAAGTCTAATTAAGTACTATCGGAAACAAAACAACACATACACTATCAACATTATAAAATTGATTTATTATTTTATAAAATAAGTGTTTATCAAAACATGGACTGTCGTTACACAGTCACAGAACATATACTGAGGCATAGACCTGCCCAAAGATATTTTTTATCCAGTGGACCTAATCTTTTAGAAATTATTTTTTGGTGTGACGTGTAATTTTATATTTAATTTGATGATAACTTCACCAAGGGTGGGTAAGTATAATTAGGGTGAATTTAGATAATTTTAGTTATCTCTTTTTATAATATCTTTGTAGTAATCTTAAGTTAATTAGCTTTTTTTACAAATTAAGTGGGTTAACCACTATTTTAAGATTAAAGAGGGTTAGTTCACCACTTTAATAATTCCCTAGATAATCCCCTTGGAGAACTACTGGGAAAAATTACATAATTATAAAAAAAATGATATTAGAGACATAAACATTAAATAAAATTTAAAAAATATCAGCATTTGTAATAAAATAATGAAGAAAGGATTTCAACTGCAAAGAAACCTCCAAAAGACTACTTAACTGTAAGGTTTCTTGCCCCGCATTTTTACCTTCAATACTGTAGAGAATGGGTCTATGAAGAAAATTTCATTTTGTCAACAATGATCTCGTGCCACTTGTGTCATTTCATCTACCATGGAGGTTTTAAATGTCACTCTACGAGAACTAAACTCATTTCGCATTTCAGATCCTTCACTCCTATGGATTTCGAAGGAGGATCATGAGGTGAAAGAAGTGGTGGCACGAGTATTTCATCGGCTAGTGTTGACCGTCGGGTGTTTTGTGGTATAGGTTCTTGTCCATCACTTGTTTTTGCGAACAGTTTAATTCCTTTCCAACAACTACAATGAACTGAAGCCGAATTAAATACTATTTAAAAAACAACAAATACACTATCAACATAGAAAATTGATTTATTCTTTTATAAAATAAGTGAATTTATCAAAACATGCACTATCATTGCACAGTCACGGAGGTTGCACATATTCAGGCATAGACTTTACCAAAGATATTTTCTATCCAGTGGACCACAATCTTGCAAAATTTATTTTTTGGTGTGAGAAGTAATTTTATATTTAATTTTATGATAGCTTCACCAAGGGTGGGTAAGTATAATTAGGGTGCATTTATATAAATTTGAGTTGTCTCTTTTTATAATATTTTTGATATAATCTTAAGTTAATTAGCTTTTTTTTACAACTTTGATGGGTCAACCACTATTTTAAGATGAAAGAGGGATAATTCACTACTGTAATAATTTCCCCTGATAATCCCCTTGGGCACAAGTGGAAAAAATTACATAATTATAAACAAAACATATATTAGACACAGAAACATTAACTGAAAATTTACAAATTATCATCATTTGTAATAAATAATGAAGAAAATATTTAAACTACAAAGAAACCTCCAAAAGTCTACTTAATTGTAAATAGCGAGTTTGACGGATGAAGGTTTCTTGCCCTGCATTATTGTCGTCAATACTGTTGAGAATGCTGCTATGAAGATAATTTCATTTTGTCAACAATGACCTCGTGCCATTTGTGTCATTTCATCTACTAGGGAGGTTTTAAATGTCACCCTAGGAGAACCAAACTCATTTCGCTCATTCGGATCCTTTACTCCTACGAATTTCGAAGGAGGATCACGAGATGAAAGAAGCGGTGGCATGAATATTACTTTGGCTAGTGCTGATGGTCGAGTGTTTTGTGGTACAGGTTTATGTCCAAGTATAGTTGTTGTCATATAAGTTTCTTCCTAGCAACTACAATGACCTGAAGTTGAATTAAGTACTATTCAGAAGCAAAACATCATATACACTATCAACAATAGAAAATTGATATATTCTTTTATAAAATAAGTGTTTATCAAAACATGCATTATCATTGCATAATCACAAAGGTTGCACATACTCAGGCATAGACCTGCCCAAAGATCTTTTTAATTCAGTGGACCACAATCTTGCAAAAATTATTTTCTGTGTGACGTGTAAGTTTATATTTAATTTTATTATAGCTTCACCAAGAATGGATAAATATAATTTGGGTGAATTTATATAAATTTGAGTTCTCTTTTTCATAATATATTTGTAATCTTAAATCAATTAGCTATTTTTTTACAAATTTGATGGGTCGGCCACTATTTTAAGAAGAAAGAGGGATAATTTACTACTGTAATAATTCCCTTGATAATCCCCTAAGGGCACTACTGGAAAGAATTACATATTTATAAACAAAACTAAAATTAGACACATAAACATTTACTAAAGTTTTTAAAATATCCGCATTTGTAATAAAATAATGTAGAAAAAATTTAAAATACGAAGAAATCCCTAAAAGTCTACTTAACTGTAAATAGTGAGTTTGATGGGTGAAAGTTTCACTACTAATATACCACCTTTTACAACCAAATTTTACAAAAGGGTGGAAAATGGTTGTAAAAAATATTTATTTACAACACAAGCTGAGAAGTCGTAGTAATAGCCATTGAATTATTTACCAAAAGTAAAGGATGTGGTTGTAATTGATTATAAAACCGTTGTAAAAAAAATTTCCTACTCTTATTATTTGTTAGAAATTTTTACAACCACATCCTCCGTTGTAAAAGATTTTTAATTCTTCTCGCACCCCTTTTTTTCCAATCATTCCCGCCTTGAGAACCTCTAAATTTTGAACCTCCAAAATTAAAACCCCTAAATTGTAATTTTTGAACCATAAAAGAAAAATGAAAAAAAGAGTAATGATAAAGAGAGTGAAAACTTATAGTGAAACAACATAGTGAATGATGTGGCAATATTTATAAGATAAATGTATCCCTAATTAGTTGCACCTCTCTTAATGAAGGTGATTAGTGATTTAGTCATTTACTAGCATCCACATCATTCACTATGAGTTTCACTATGAATTTTCACTATGAATTTTCACTCTCTCTATCATCACTTTAAAAAAATAGTAGTTTCGGCCATGATCTCCTACTTCTTTTTTAATTTCTAAAATGAATGAATTGAGTTAAATCAAATTGAATTCAAATAAAAATAATTTCATTGAAAAATAATAACAATTGACGAAATTCCATCAAATGAATAATCCCATGAGACAGCACCCAAATTAACCTAAATTAATCAAACCAAATTCCTGCCGAACAGAACTCATCTAAACTGTGTTAAACTGAAATGAACTGAAGCGTAAATAAACTCGAGATCCAAATTATATAAAATGAATACCTATATCCCGGGAGATCAATCTGCGGACCGGAATTGAAGATGCAAACCGCTTCAATCAGCTTGCGTAAGTTGCGTTAATTTCGGGAAATTTATCAGGCGGAAACACAAAGTTCGCAAGTTACCGAGCGCCTGGATTCAAGGGTTTAAAATCTGCAAAATTGGGGAGGAACGCTTTAACTTATAATTGATTTTAATTACAGATACGGTTAATTGATAAAATTCTTGTGGTTTATAATTAACATTAATGAAAACAAATCCCAAACCGAAAGCTTTGTAGCAGGATGAATAATTCATTAACTGGATTAAGACCAAATCCCCAAAAATTCAGAGCCGACAACTAAAATCGATGCAATTTATTATACTATTTTCGGTAATGTGATGGTAAATACCCTCGAAAAATTGTACCTAGGTTTCATCTATAAAAATATATATTTTTTATATAAAAATGGGATTAACTTCTTATGAGGGTACTAGAACACTTACCTTATGGTCCTAGTTATGAGGGGAGAACAAGAAGTTTATGAGAGATTTAAGAAGGAGGGGAATCTAAAAGAGGAGATGGGAGATGGGAAATGGGCAGATATCCAACTTAATAAAAGGTATATATTAATGGATCATTGATACCCATTCAACCCAAAATAAATCTGTATAATGGGTTGGATAATACATGGACTGGATTAATAATAATTATTTAATCCGTATGCTTCAATTCATCTAGGCCCGTCAAACGGGTCGGGTCACCCAATGGATAACCGTTATCCATCTACTATTTTCACTTATTGGATAATGACTCATTGGGTTAATGGATATAATTGGGTTGTAATT